>LPNX010931528.1:0-32973 GCA_001517045.1 Pseudotsuga menziesii
ATTTGATTCTTTCTCCACCGTTGGATTAAGAAACTCACTTAGGGCAAACAAAAAGGGTTGAGGGAGGCAAAGAGACTTCACTTGTTCATTTTTCAGGTGAAAAAGAGAGAGCTGAGAGAGGGGTCGAGGTTGCTGAGAAGGGGCACGAATTTCCAGGAAGAGGACAGCCATTAAATGCACAGAAATCGAGGAGCTTTCCCTACTAAAAGGACGGCACATAAATCGAGGAGTACGGCCTTCATTTATTGAAGTGGTACAGCTGCATTAAATGCTGATAAATTCGTGGTACGGCCTGGTACGGCTGCATTAATTCTCCAGCACGAAAAACGAGGTGGTACGGCCTGCATTAAATAGCACAGAGATCGAGGAGGTACGGCTGCAATAAATGCTGTACGGACAGCATTAAACAGCACGAAAATCGAGGCATTTATTTCCTGTACGACCGCTGTACGGACTGCCTGTACGGCCTGGTTTTCTTCAGCACGCAAATCGAGGAGTGGTACTGTTTTGTACTGCTGTTTTGGGGCACAGAAAACGAGAAAAATGTACTGCTGGGTTTGCTGAACATTTTTCCAGACTTTGAGAAAAAGACTGCTGGTGGAGATAAGTTGTATTTTCACATTTAATTTTCTTTCCTGTACTTTGCTGAAGAAATAATTAAATCTCTCCTCTCTGACTGGTTTTCCCCGTGGGGGTTTTTCCAGGGCTGATTAGCCAAAAATCTCTGAGTAATTTTTTATGGTGTGCATGCATTTGTTTTCAGCCTGTTAGTAATTTTTACTGTGTGTTTAAAATTGTTCGGCAAAATTTTAAGTAGCTTCAAGCCTATGCAAAACCGGCTGAAGTGAAAAACACAAATTGTTCATTTAAACCAGCAAGCAGTAAATCTCAGTTTTTCAACAACAATTATGCTTTTCCTTCAACCGAGTATAATTGACGAGGTTTTCTCCCGCTTCCTCCAAAGCTGGAATGCCCGATGTTGAATTCTGGGCCTTGGGAGGTTATTAGAGTCCAACTGAGTGTTATAAATCTACTAGACATTGTTTTAAGTAGAGCATGGTCATGTCCTAAGTTATCTGGACATATAGGAAATTTTTGAAAAAATCTTTTTTGAACGGGGAAATTTTTTTTTTTAATTATTTTTCCTAAGTTTTTAGGGTTAATTTTTCCATAAATTAAATGGAAAAAACCCATTTGTAATAAGTCGGTCATTCGGACCCTGAATTCAGTGATTGAATGCTCTAACCTTAAGCCAAAAATCATTCTTGATCGGCTAGCCAGTCAGAGCTAGCTTTCGGATCATCAGTCAGACACATAATGCCTTTTTTCTCATAAAAGTCAGTTTTGAGGAAAAAAATGAATTTTTATTAAAAAATGATTATTTTGGAGAAAATTAAAACTCTCCAAATTAATCTAAATTCGACGAAATAAAAGGCTAAATGACATCTCATTGGGCATTTATGATGTTTGGAGTTGTCATAACTCAGCTTCAGTCAGCATTAAGTGAGCATTTAATTTATATTCAGTTAGCCAATTTGTCATCTCCAGCTAAAGAATGAGATGGAGACCACTCATTGGTCCGATGATTTGATCGAGGTAAAGACTGGGGCTTACACCATCAGTGGCCTTCCCAAACCTAGCAGAGGTTGCATCCAGACCTAAGAAGTGGCTTTACCAACATCTAGACGCCTCTTTCAACCATTCATGCCCCTCTCTCTCCTGAAGGTGCCTTCCACACGTGTGGCCTCAATTTTGGGTTGTTTGCAATATTTAGGGTTGGAGTGGGGGTGCCTTGCTTAGGTGGAGGCCTCCCCTCACTCCCAACTCTTTATTTTAGGCTCGGCTTCTCTGTTAGGTGGCTAGGCCGGTTAGGTTATGAGGGTTGGTTTTAGGGTTTTAGCACTCTCTCATTGTATAAATAGAGGCTCTTTTAGCTCTATTTAGATGGAGATTTTGGGTATGAACACTATGCCAAAATTATTGTAATATTTGTTTAAAGATTGGAATAAAGTTGTGACTTTGGAGGTCTATGCATGAGCTATTGGAATTCTGGATTCACACTGTCTTTGGTGATATCTCTCTTACCCTTCTCTTTTTCAATTAATAAATCATTATTCAATATATACTCTTGAAGGGCTAACAATCTAGTTTATGAGTATTTTGTTCGGATTTAATTTTGTTTGTAAGGGTTTTGCAGGGACAATCAAGGGTGAAGGACAAGCTTAAGGATCAAGCTCTTCTTCATAAACCGGTGGTTCTTTTTCATCTAATTCCTTCGTTTTGTAGGTTCTCCTAAGCACTTCTCAATCCAAGAAAGAAACACAACAATCGGGGTTTCTCCTTCCTTCCATCAACAAAGATTAAACAACACACTTGGTTACCGAACTTCTCTCTTCGAGTTCTCTCTCTGCTCTTTGACCTCTTTTATTTCCTTGCTTGCTAGCCCCTTTCCTCCTTGCTTTGTTTTCCTTTTCTTACTCTTTCTTCTTCGCTGCCTTGTTTTTACTCTTTTTACCACTCTTTTTCTTCATTTTGGACAGCCTTAGTGTGCCCTAGTTTATGCCCATTTTTTACCTCTTTTTGCCCTAGTTCTTTAGCCTTCTTCTACCTTGTTTTGGCCCTTTTCTTCCCCTTTTTGTTTGTTGTCTTGTTTTTTAATTTTTATGACAGCCATCTTCCTTCTTCATCGCTGCCCCGTTTTCATCATTTTTCATACTCCTTTGGCCTCATAGTTGGCTGCCCTATTTCTCCCTTTGCTTGCTTTTGACTTCCTCTTTGTTCTCATTCCTTCTTCTTATTTTCAGCCTTCTTTGTCTTGCTCTTTTTCTCTCATTCAAACTTCTTCTCTTCCCTTTTTGCTAAGTTTCAAGAAAAGCTTCAAGCAAAAGTAAAGCACTCTCCTTTTTACGCAAATTTTAATGATTGTAGAGTTATATGCTTTCATTTGAAGAGTCTTTTCAAGGATTAAAATTGTAATTTCAATAAAGTACTTTTATTTGAGTGGGGTTTTTAAGTCCCCACTCTCATCCTCCCCCATTTGGGGAGGTTTGTGTTGTGTTTACTTGTGTATGCTTAGGTTAGATGTGATTGTTTTCATCGTTATTTACATCTTATTCTTAGAATACTAGTTGTGTTAATCCATCACATCTAATTCATTGGCTAAGTTGATTACTCTATTTTTAATTGTTTATCTTTTTTAAGTAAATCAACTGCTTAAATCTCTTGAATCACACCATAAAGTGGATCAAGAGTGCTCTCTGTCGGAGAGTTTAATAAATCATTTTTGCTTCATGTTCACATTGTTTAATCAATTAATTCTTAAGTAAGACTCTTGAACTTGCAGAAACACAAGTCAAGAGCACTCTCTATCGGAGAGTATCTTTAGTTTGCATAATCCTTGCATTAGTCTCATCTAGATTAGATAAGACTCTTGAATCTCTGTCATAAGACAAAGTCAAGAGTGCTCTCTATCCGAGAGTCTAATCAATTAACTTAATAAAATTTTCAACACACACACCCTGTAATTAATTAACCTCGTTGATCATCCTTCACCTAGTATGCTCTGACGACTTTCGAGTTGGGCTCGTACTCAGAACAGTGAATGGACTTGCTAAGTTTGCACAAGAGTAACTTAATTAAAACTTTCACCCCATAACCAATGCACTGGCGTTGTTTCATTTAAATACCGAGGCATGTGGGCAAATTCCAAGTGTGGGCGCCGAGCAACCCAATCTGGGCACAGTTAGTTAAGTTATTGAACACTTAGCTGTGACCCCAGACAGGTCCATCATGACTTCGAACGGAGCCACTGAAGGTATTTCCGGTTAGGATATCCAGCTACCTTAAGCAAGACCACCATTAAAAACTTTTAAAACCTACCAAGAGCACTCGCAAAATCTAATACTCACTAGCTTAATTCCTAGACTTTTATTCACGCATTTATTTGACTCCATAAGGCACTGATCCTTTGTTATATTTGAGTAATTTTATATTTTGATCAACTGTCTATGGTTCATTTCAATTGTTATATTTGAATGCTTAGTTAAAAGTCTGGAACCTTTGCTTATCTATGTAATCTCTTGTCAGCAACGTGGATTGCTTTTGATTAATCATCATTCTTTCGATAAACAATCACTTTAAATCATAATAAACTCCTAAATAACACCCATCCGCATCCGCAACTAAGCAAAAAACTCTAACAACTTAAGAGCCTTAGAAAACTCTTTTGTAGGGACTACCCCCCTTGGCTTCGTTAAGAGTTAGCCTAAACGGAGGAGCTAGGAGTAGGTGACAGTACCTAGCTCTGTGCTTGCCCCCAAGGTCACACCTCTCCCACTTTCTCAAGTGAGGAGACAGCTTACAGAAAATTTCTGCTGCTGGTGTGCAATCGGCGGACAACATTTTTTGGCACTGCTGCCGGGGACAAATATTTTTGTTCCTGGACAACCTTTGTTTTTTTTAGTTTTTACCTTTTTTCCCTTTTTTGGTAGATTTTTAGTCCAATCACTCTCCGAAATTAGACTTAAGTCCACCTGGCGACTCCACTGTCAGTTAACACCTCAAGGTATTCTACTAGAAGGAACTCTGAAGGTTTGTTCGATTTCATCCTGGACCCTGAAAAAGTCTATAGGAGGAGATTGAACAAACTAGCTTCTTGTAGGATCCTTGAAGAACTTGGATTAGAGTCTGTTTCAGACATCCACCTTTTATTTTTTGAAAACACTAATACCTCTATTTCCAACATACTGGGTGAGTATTTTACTCAGCTTGATTTTTCTCAGATAGCAGGTCAACCCCACCGTCTTTCAGACAAAGCTGTCGAGAAGCTCCCGATGTATACAGGCACTGATGCTACTACCTCCGCCATGCACCTCAGGAACTTTTCTAGGTGTATCAACGCTTATGTCAGTGATCCAGTTAGTCAACATGATGACGTTTATATGAAGTTATTTGCTCTGTCTTTGGATGGAAAGGCCGACGACTGGTATAACAATTTACCAGATAATGCTTTCAACACTCTAGCTGCTTTCAAGACCTCTTTCACCAACAAGTTCGGTGAAAAGAAAGAACCTCGACATCAACTTGCGTCCTTGACCAACATAAAAAAGAAGGATACGGAAACAATGGATGGGTTCAACACTAGGTTCATTGAGTTGTCTAAAGCCATCCCTACTGATTATGCCCCAACTGCGCCAACCAACCTAGTCTACTACATTGAGGCACTTAGTGGAAAAATGCAATACCAAATCAGAGACAAGGAGCCTACTAACTTGCTCTAGGCTCAGGAAATGGCAATTAAAATTGATCTGAACATGCAGTCATCTGGTGAATCTAACCTCCACGGTTATTCAAGGTCTTAAACCCTTTTGAAAATTAGTGAACCTAAAGACAAGGATCCTTTATCAGTTATGAAGGATGCCTATGAAAAACAAATGATTGAAATGAAAAGGGAGATGAAGAAAAATATAGAGGAAGCAGAACAGAAACACTTAGCGCCGTTGAAGGAGATTCAAAATAGGGTGATAACGATGGAAAGAACTCAAACTCAGTTTGCTCCTAGAACCCTTCCTGCCAAGCCAAATTTGGCAAAGAAAGCCTCCCAACCATGAGCAGAGCCCTCTCCATCAGCTAGAGGCCGCTAACATGGTTGAGCAGTATAAGCCATTTTGCAGGGCATGTGAAGACCTTCATGAAGAATCTTCTTGTTATTATGCATGCTATTTTCAGGAGCATGGTTTTCCAGAGGGTTGTGGTCCTAAAGCATCATCAAGAGAGCTTGAGTACATAAACTGTGTAGATGACATGCATGATATTTTCGGAGAAAGTTGGAGAGAGACAAAACAATATTCAAGAGAGCCTAAATACATTAACACAGTTGGACAGCTCCATCCTGTCACCACAGAAACCCGGGGTCAAGTCGAAGATTATAGTCAACAATTGGATGATCTCACTAAAAACTTTAGCACTAATCCTACTAATGAGCATAATGATGATAGTTTGGAAGGTTTACTACCTTGTGACCTTTTTTCTGAAGAAGATGACTATGATCATGAGGAGGGATATAGCCAGGGATGTGATATAAGTGAGGAAGAATCCCTTACATCTGAGATGGATGATAACTTTGAGACTTTAATTAAAAATCAAATCTTAGAAGTCTCATGTGATGAGATTCCTCCATGCACTCCACCGAATGACAAATATTTGGGAAGTTGGGTCCCTCGTGATATCTTTGAAACTCAGCTTTTTGAAGAAGATTGTTCTGAGCAAAATGAGAAGTGTAGACAGGGACTTGATACTAGTGATGAGACATCTCTCATATCCGACATAGATGGTGATGATGACTATTGGACCTTTATTGAAAATCCAACCTATGATACCTTTGAGAATATTTTTGAGAATCTCATTTATGATATGTTCAGCAAGGGGAGTTGTTATTCTGAGACTTATGAAAGTTATAAGGAAGAGCAGTTAGAGTTTTCATATGATCAGTCAGAATTGTATCTAAGAATCGGTAATAAGGGTTTGAAAAAGCAGTACGGTGAGGAATCAGATGGGATACAACTAGTTGAAGTTTTTTTTCAGCCATCGTCTTCACATATAGATGTTCCTTATGTTTTGGAGCACCTTGGGGCTTATACAACGAGTTATTATTTGATAAGCCTTGATGATCAGCATGATGGAGTAGTCGACCTACCGCATTATCCCGATTTGTATATCAGCGCTATCCAGTCATGGATAGAAGCAGCCTGCGCAAGCATCTACCAGTTTGGGAAGATGTTTAACGACATTATCCATGCCTATGATTCCCCATCTAGCCCACCCTTTATGGATCATCACGCAGGTTTGCATTTTCTGGAAATTGTGTCCTTACTTTGGCTGGTAACCAAAGACAAGGCAAAACCCTTTTATATTAATAAAATGCTTAGGTGGCTACACTGGATTTATGATTACACCTAACCTTTTTTGTATTATGCTTAGAGTAGGAAAATAGGCTCCTTAAAGTGAGTGTTTATCTTAGCATTTTTCTTTCCGTACTTAGGAATAAATAAATTTTTCAATTAAGTTTGTCATTCCTTTAAATAAAGCAACTTTTGGATCATTGGCAATTTTTCATAAAACTTGTGCTACTAAGGTTTTTCTTGTCAAGTTGAGATGTTTTTACAGAATATGGAAACCAGAGATTCTGGGGTTCTCGTATGCTCTCCTTGCATAAGAGACTAGATCGAGCACACGTCCTGCAGTTGGAGCCAGATGTTATCCACTTATTTGTACCATAGTTGGGTTACCTGAGGAGCCGCTGGTTGACAGACTTGTTCAATGTCTGATTCCAGTGTATCAGTTGATCCGTCTTCATGTCTAGACAATATTGGCTAGCCAGTTTTTGTCTTGAATAATTTTGACCATGGCCCCGCGGGATTTGTAATAAAATGTGCTAGTAGGGTATTTTTTGAGTGGTTCGGTCTCCTGAGACGTAGAATCTCAAATAAGGTATTCCAGGGAGTTTTTTGCCCCTGACAATTATGCTTTGCCTTTAGCCGAGTATAATTGACAAGGTTTCCTCCTGCTTCCTCCAAAGCTGGAATGCCTGATGTTGAATTCTGGGCCTTGGGAGGTTATTAGAGCCCAACTGAGTGTTATAAACCTACTAGACATTGTTTAAGTAGAGCATGGTCATGTCCTAAGTCATTTGGACATATAAAAAAATTTCAAAAAAATCTTTTTCGAACGGGGTAATTTTTTTTTAAATTTTTAAATTTTTAATTATTTTTCCTAAGTTTTTTGGGTTAATTTTTCCATAAATTAAATGGAAAAAACTCGTTTGTAATAAGTCGATCATCCGGACCTCGACTTTAGTGATTGAAGGCTCTAACCTTAAGCCAAAAATCATTCTTGATCGGCCAGCTAGTCAGAGCCAGCTTTCGGATTATCAGTCGAACACAATACATTTTTTCTCAAAAAAATCAGTTTTGAGGAAAAAAATGAATTTTTATTAAAAAATGATTATTTTGGAGAAAATTAAAACTCTCCAAATTAATCCAAATTCGGCGAAATAAAAGGCTAAATGACATCTCATTGGGCATTTATGATGTTTCGAGTTGTCATAACTCAAATTCAGTCAGCATTAAGTGAGCATTTAATTTATAGTCAATTAGCCGATTTGTCATCTCCAGCTAAAGAATGAGATGGAGAGCACTCATTGGTCCGATGATTTGATCGAGGTAAAGACTGGGGCTTACACCATCAGTGGCCTTCCCAAACCTAGCAAAGGCTGCATCTAGACCTAAGAAGTGGCTTTACCAACATCCAGATGCCTCCTTCAACCATTCACGCCCCTCTCTCTCCTGAAGGCGCCTTCCACACGTGTGGCATCAATTCTGGGTTGTTTGCAGTATCTAGGGTTGGAGTGGGGGCGCCTTGCCTAGGTGGAGGCCTCCTCTCACTCCCAGCTCTTCATTTTAGGTTCAGCTTCTCTGTTAGGTGGCCAGGTCAGTTAGGTTATGAGGGTTGGTTTTAGGGTTTTAACACTCTCTCATTGTATAAATAGAGGCTCTTTCAGCTCTATTCAGATGGAGATTTTGGGTATGAACACTCTGCCAAAATTATTGTAATATTTGTTTAAAGATTGGAATAAAGTTGTGACTTTGGAGGTCTATGCATGAGCTATTGGAATTGTGAATTCACACCGTCTTTGGTGATATCTCTCTCACCCTTCTCTTTTTCAATTATTAAATCATTATTCAATATATACTCTTGAAGGGCTAACAATCTAGTTTATGAGTATTTTGTTCGGATTTAATTTTGTTTGTAAGGGTTTTGCAAGGACAATCAAGGGTGAAGAAAAAGCTTAAGGATCAAGCTCTTCTTCATAAACCGATGGTTCTTTTTCATCTAATTCCTTCTGTTACCGACTAGGCTGCACCTAGTTGGGATTTCAGTGAGCCGCCAGTGATGAACAAGATACTTGTTCATATTCAGAGTTCA
This sequence comes from Pseudotsuga menziesii, assembly GCA_001517045.1. Taxonomy (NCBI): domain Eukaryota; kingdom Viridiplantae; phylum Streptophyta; class Pinopsida; order Pinales; family Pinaceae; genus Pseudotsuga; species Pseudotsuga menziesii. Next base: position 8,983 of record LPNX010931528.1, read on the forward strand.
AAGGTCCTTTCAGGCCTCTAGGGTCGTTTTATTTTTTGTAACGCATGTTCATACCCCCTTGGGGAAATTGTAAAAAATGTCCTAGCATTTAATTTTTTATAAAAGGCTCGGCTTCCCAGACTTAAGCATCAAGCCGACTAGCCTAGAGTGTTTTTTCCCTTGGTTATTATTGATTGTTGAACAAACGACTAATAATTTCTGAGTTTTTCACTCACACCTCCAAAGCTGGGGTAGTCATCTTGGTGTTGCGGCTTGGGGAGGTTATTAGAGCCTTCGTGTCGGTGTTTTTCACCATGCTAGGAATTCGAATTGAGTCGTATGGACATGTACTAGGTCCCCTAGAGTTTCGTCAGTTTCCGCAAAAAATATTTTTTTTTTTTTTCCGTTTTTTAAGCCATTTTTTAATGGTTTAATTAAAAAACTTCAGATTGTAATAAAAGTCAGATACGGAGTCCGTTTCTGACATGGGGACACTCGTTTTCACACCCGGAGCGTCCACTTTACCCATGGGACCACTTTCTACATCAATCGGGCAGCCGAAAAACCCGTGAGGCATTATCTGGGCTAAAAGTGCATAAAAATAGCATTTTAATGCTAAATCTGGACAAATTGGCACTAAAGTCAAATTCTAAAAAAGGTCAAAATCAATTAAAAAATTGATTTGAGTGACATGGCAAGGGTCCCATGTGACTAACGATTCATACCTCCTCTCATATAAAATCAAAATTTGGTTATAAAGTAAAGTGGTGAAATATTGTATTGAAGGGTGACGTCAATGTATGGAGGAGCTCACGCTAGCATTATGTGAAAGGCATTTGCTGGCACGTGAGATGTGGACCCCTTTCACATCACGTTAGAACCATTGTTTATTCTACATTCCACCATACTTTGTTCTGATTTGTTTATAACGCAGATGAAGTGGTGACGTGAGCTTCACGGCCCATGAATATGGTGATATGGGTTGCGCTAATCAAAGCGTGGACCCCCTTTGTTATCCACGGTGGCATTAAAACTTGGATTTATTTCCTTTATTGCACATTGTTTGAATTTGGTGGGGTTCACGTGAGATGTGGCAGCGTAGACTTGGGCTTGGCATCTTAACTTGAGAGATTTTGGAGTGGTGGCGAATAATGGAGGGAGGTCGCCTACCTTTTGAGAGGTGGCGTCTCCTCTAAGGTGATCTTCCCATCAAATCAAATCATATCCATTACGCCAACAAAGAACTGCGAGCTATCCCAATTTCATGCCAACTCCATCTCTAGTTTTCGAGGCACTCCCTGGTTTGGCATTTTTCTATATAGGATGGTCTCTTCTCCTTTGTAATGCATCAAAGGTGGAACCTCTGCTTGTAATAATGTAATATTTTTCTTGAAGTATTGTGAATAAAAGGCTTTGGAGGCAATTTCTGTGTGGGATCTATGGATGTTTGGATAGAGTTTACTCTACATTTGTGAGGTAACCTGTATTTGTTTTCATGCTTGCATATGTTTGGGATTAACTTGCTTTCGGAAGGAAATGGTATTTTTGTAGAGATAAAAGGTAATTCTTGTTAGGTTACTCTTTTATTGCAAGTTGAGGAAGACTATTTGATATATGTATGATTTCGTGCTTGGATCTACATTGTTGTTGTAGTCTCTTTCGGTTTACACATGTATTTTTTAATCCCCATTGCTAGTGTTGATAATCTTTTGCAGGAAGCTAATGCTGGAGTATTGATGAGCAAATGTGCTCTAACTTTCCTTCAGTAAAATTTGAAAATAAGCTATGTCCCTCTAATCTCACCAAGGAAGCTTTTTCTGTCCTTTATTTCTTGCTCTACTCTGGGTTCTTTGAATTTTGATCTACAAATTTCTTAAAATTTTCTTTCGGTTTCAAATGTTTCCACATTAGATCTAGCATCTAAAGTCATATCAAAGGTAGATCTGATGTCTAAAAGTTTCTATTTCTAGTCTGCTTCAAAGGTACATTTAAAATTTTAGATCTAGTTACTTTTCCCTTTTTTCCGCAAGTTTAAAAAAAATTTAAAATTTAAAAAAGCTTGTTGAAAGAGTTTCTATGCATTTTAAAGTTTGATCTAGCATTTTGTGCTTAAGATTTGCTTGCCATTATCCTCAAGAGGCAAGCAAAGATCCTAAGAAGGCAAGCTTTCTAGCTTACCTTTCTAGCTTACCTCACTTAGTTGTTTCCTTGTTTTTGTAATCAGTTGTTACTTAGATTTTTTTTGTAAATTTTTGCATGCTGCCCAAAGACACTTCCAAAGTGTTTTTGGGCATCTTTCACTGACATATGCTTGCTGGTTTTTAGCAGGCCCATCAAAAAAGAGAAGGAAACTCTGCCCGAAATTAGCTTTTTTGAACATCCGGAGCTCCCAGAAGGCTTTCCCCTTAGCTGGGCCTATTTCTTTTGCATGTTGTAAGCCTTTGGATCCCAGATGACAAGGACCAAAGAGCATTCTCTGCTGAAGCATTGTAACCGACTAATAAAAACAAGTTTGAGTAGGCTCAATAGAGCCCAGTCCCCATCCCCCTTGGGGGATTTGTGTCGGTGTCCTTTTCTGTTTTCTTATATGCTGGTAGCGTAGTTGTCTTTTTTTATCATTTCATGCTGTGTTTAAGTTGTGCAAAAGTAACCTGAATACTTACCCACTGCGCTATACCGAAGTACCATAAGGGAAAAGATTTGAGCAGTGTAGTAATTAAAAAACAAAAACAAATTTGTTATGCACTGCTAAGTTAAAATAAACCCCCTCGCTTTCCCGAGTACAGGTTCGTGGATAAGGGCTTGCCCGAGTACTGAATTTGGAAAGAGACTCCAAGGTTTTATTATTTTTCTAAATCAGAAAACTTGTTCTAATTAAAATAAACCAAGACTCCTTCCCCGTATGCTCTACACCGCTGTAGCTTGTCTGATCAGTTGGCTGTATCAGAAATGGATATGAGTTACTAGATCTAATAGGAAAATCCACACAAGTAATTTTCTTGAGAACTCGGGAGGTTGCAAAGAGTAATCACTACAGAGTCAGGGGGTTACTCTAAGCCAATGTTATCGGAATCGGACCGGTCATCGAACCGGCGAAGCCCAAAATGTGAACCGGACCGGAAACCGGACCAGAACCGGCAAAAAACCGGGTAAAAAACTGACTGACTAAAAAATACATAAAATATTCGTATTTTGTAAAAAACATATATATATTCATCATTTCATGTGCATACATATGAATCCAGACCATTAATACAAAAATATGCAAAGTTTCTCATATATATAGCAAATATGGGTGCAAATATCCAAAATAGCACCTAGTGCAATACATCTTTGAGGAGTCAGGGCATAGACAATGTTTCTTGGGGGATGGGGGGACGCAGCTAGGAAATAAAGGAACCCAGATTAGGAAACGATGTAAAGTCTCAAACTAAAAAGTAATTTTACAACCTTGAAAACAGGTATACTTCAAGAAACCATATCTTAAGTTTTAACATTATACAGAAAACGAAGATCTCTCAGTAATAGCACTTCGTTTTCAACAGAGAACATTGCCGGCCTAAAGCTGCACATGTATCTTTTCAAATATTAATTTGCACCAAAAAGCAAGCTGGTTTTGTTCAAGGCAATTATTTATACACCGCCCAAAAACTTGCTACTTCTTTCCTTGATGAAGTAAAAAGTAGCATTTTGCATTCTTTATGTACAACTCATACAACAGACTACATCGTCTTTTTTATTTTGTGTTCCAAACTATATATGAAACCCCACATTGAAATGGTCGTTTAGCAACAGTCATCACTATATATATATTCCGATGGCAATAAAAGGGAATAAAATTTCTAGAAATCTCTTCAAATTTAAAATACAGAAACATCTGAGATGTGCAATTCACCTTTACTATCTAACCAAGTTGGAATATAATTCAAAACAATATGTAATCACACCAAACGTTTGAAATAATCCCTGCCAGAAAGCATGTCAAAGGCAAAGGTTGTTAAACGAGTTGTGGTCAGAGAAGTGACAGCTCAATCTTCAAATGTAGCTCCATGCCTACTCTTCTTTCCACTTGTAAGAAGAATAAATCATCTCTGCACTTACAGGTTATCTGCTATAACATAGGGTAATAGCGGGCTTTTAACAACTTATATTACTTGCATTACACTATAGAAGCAGTAATAATGCACTGATGCCAGTCACGGCAGGCAAAGATATTAAGACCCGCTCACAGCACCATTTGTCAATAAAGTAGACAGTGGGGATAGATGGAATGCATCGTATGTCTGACTAACATTGTCTATTTTCAGGTTTTTTTTTTAAAATTGAGTTTCCTGAGTCCCCAGTCCAGACCGGCCGGTTCGACCGGTTTTGACCGGCTCGGCTGGTTTTGGCTGGTTTTGGCCGGTTCCATACCCGGTCTGGAAAAAAATCCGGTTTTTTCAAAAAAATTTGCTGACCGGACCGGCCAACCCTGTAAACCGGTCAGACTGGCCGGTTTTGCCGGTTCCGGTCCGGTTCCGATAACATTTCTCTAAGCAGGTCTATCCTTGCCCTGTTGGACACTTGGTATTACTGCTTTAGCACTCAGTTCGAAGGGACTTGACTTGTTGGGCCAAACCCACAATTTACCCATTCCTTAATCAATTCATTTAATAAATTAAAATTTACCAACCGAGACACTGCAATACTTTCACGGAGACTACACTAGCAACCCACTTTTGCAAGCACTCTTTTCATTTTAGCACTGGTCTTTTCTGTTCCTTTTTTTGCATAAGTTAATCTCGCAATGTGTCATTGAATTTTGTGTATCTAATTTGAGTTAAGGTGGTGCTAAGGTTAAATTTTGTTGGCAGTAATTGGTAATTTCTTAAATTCATCCATTCCATATTAAAACTCCTAGAATTAATTATTTCTCTCGTAGAGTAAAAACCTTAGATTTTACTTTTCATTAGGGTCCACCCCCCTTGGCTTCGCTAGGAGTTGGCCTAGACGGAGGAGCTGAGTATCAGGTGACAGCACTTGGCTCGAGCTTGCCCCCAAGGTCGCACCTAGTGGCTTGAAGATTTCTGCCATGTTACCCGAGGTGCGAATCAGGTGGCAACACCTTCGTTTTGCAAGTTCTCTTAAGCACTTCTCAATCCAAGAAAGAAACACAACAATCAAGGTTTCTCCTTCCTTTCATCAACAAAGATTAAACAACACACTTGGTTACCGAACTTCCCTCTTCTAGTTCTCTTTTTTCTCTTTGACCTTTTTTGTTTCCTTGCTTGCTAGCCCCTTTCCTCCTTGCTTTGTTTTCTTACTCTTTCTTCTTCGCTGCCCCATTTTTACTCTTTTTACCACTCTTTTTCTTCATTTTGGACAGCCCTAGTGTGCCCTAGTTTATGCCCCTTTTTTACCCCTTTTTGCCCTAGTTCTTTAGCCTTCTTCTACCTTGTTTTGGGCATTTTCTTCCCCTTTTTGTTTGCTGTCCTGTTTTTTTATTTTTATGACAGCCATCTTCCTTCTTCATCGCTGCCCCGTTTTCATCATTTTTCATACTCCTTTGGCCTCATAGTTGGCTGCCCTATTTCTCCCTTTGCTTGCTTTTGACTTCCTCTTTGTTCTCATTCCTTCTTCCTATCATTTTCTTCTTATTTTCAGCCTTCTTTGTCTTGCTCTTTTGCTCTCAGTCAAACTTCTTCTCTTCTCTGTTTGCTAAGCTTCAAGAAAAGCTTCAAGCAAAAGTAAAGCACTCTCCTTTTTATGCAAATTTTAATGATTGTAGAGTTATATGCTTTCATTTGAAGAGTCTTTTCAAGGATTAAAATTGTAATTTCAATAATAAAGTACTTTTGTTTGAGTGGGGTTTTTAAGTCTTTACTCTCATCCTCCTCCATTTGGGGAGGCTTGTGTTGTGTAATGTTCCCAAAAGTAACATGCATGTAAAACCTAAAAGTGAGATGCATGCGAACCCTAAAAATGACATGCATGCAAACCCTAAAAGTGAGATGCATGCGAACCCTCGTGCATGCCATCCTAGCATTATTTTAATGATGCATGCACTATTTAAAGTCTCCCTCCGCATGCATGCAAGTCAATGGCAAATTAGAAGATAAAGTGACATGCATGCGAGTCAACGACAAATTAGAAGATAAAGTGACATGCATGCAAGTCAACGGCAAATTAGAAGATAAAGTGACCTAATTAGGTCAAAGATTAGGGTAAGTGAGATGCATGCCATCCCAGCATTATTTTAATGATGCATGCACTATTTAAAGTCTCCCTCCGCATGCATGCAAGTCAACGGCAAATTAGAAGATAAAGTGACATGCATGCGAGTCAACGACAAATTAGAAGATAAAGTGACATGCATGCAAGTCAACGGCAAATTAGAAGATAAAGTGACATGCATGCGAGTCAACGACAAATTAGAAGATAAAGTGACATGCATGCAAGTCAACGGCAAATTAGAAGATAAATTGACCTAATTAGGTCAAAGATTAGGGTTTTGCACAGTTGAACTTTATAAATAGAGGAGAAAGCAAGAGGAGACTTCACTTTTGGATTATTATTATTTTTGGGAGCTCTTGGATAGCAGCACAGCGTGCAGCACAACAGTTGGGGTTGGAGACGGCGTCTTCAGCTAACAGGATTTCGGCAGTGAAACATCTGTCCTAGTCTTAATCCGGGTAAGCCATACTGGTTCACCACTTGATCTTCATTCATTCATCAGTTATATCAGTATAATTGTGTAGAAATAGAAAATATCGGGATTTGGGATATTTTAGTGGTATCAGAGCATAATCTTGGCCAGCTGTGGGCACATAGCAATTGAATAAAAGTGCATGTTGATACATGCGTGTACATGTAAGTGCATGTCAGAATAAAGGTTTTTCTCTGCCAGCTTGTGAGAACATGAGGACAATGAGAAGGATCTTGACTAGAAATGGGCAGAGGTTAGCAGTACTTCAATACTTGCCTCGATATCAAGAGTATCTAGCCTTGGGTGATGAGGTATGTGTAGCATTGTCCTTTCAAGATTATTACACCATCCAGTTCGGGAGCCAACCTAAGGATTTGGATGAGGATCTCCTTAAAAACATAGTTGGGGGAGGGAAGAAAGATGAGCATGAAGTACAGGTTGTTGGTGAGATTCATTTGGAGTCAAAAATTCATGATGTGCAAGGTAATGAGCACAGCAGTTGAGACAGTGATAGTCACGATGAAAAAACAGATTACAAAACAGGGCACCCTGTGTTGGTTGGTACAACTAGTGTTGAACCTGCACCAGGAGTTGATACAGAAGGTCTTGAAGTTGCAACAGAGTGTCTCGTGGATGTGTTCAGGCTTGGCACAAGGTCTGGAGATGAGCAAGTGCAACCTCATTTATTGGTTGACCTTTTCACCTCAACTGGATTGAATCCATGCAGAGAGAAAGAGTCAACAAAACCTGACCAAGCAGTATCTTCTCTTACAATTCCATCTGAACACATTTCTCCAGGGCCTATCAATAATGAAGGAACTCCTAGATCTGTGGATGAAGCTGTTTCTGTGGAACCTAGAGTGCAAGAAACAGGAGCCGTTTCTCGAGAAAAATTATTTGAGCAAGTTTGGGAAGGTTTGGAAAATGTGGGCTTCTTTGCAAATATACCTGTTGGTTCTCCTGATTATGTTGAACAGTTGAACAATGCTAGATGTGTACTCAAAGACACTATTGAGGAAATGGAAAAAGCAGGACCTTCTTCGGGAGCAGAACATAAAATCCTTGGTGAAGCATTCAAAGTCCAAGGCAATGCAGCCATGTCTTCAAAACGATATTTTGAGGCTATTGATCTGTATACATTGGCTATATCGCTGTCTGGGGATAACGCTGTAGACTATTGTAACAGGGCAGCTGCTCATACACAGGTTGGTAAATACACAGAAGCAATATAAGACTGCAACAAATCTATTGAGATAGTTCCACGCTACAGCAAGGCTTATAGCCGTTTAGGCCTTGTTTACTATGCACAAAAGAAGTATCATGATGCCATTCGGAAAGGATTTATTAAAGCTTTGGAATTGGACCCAAACAACAGCTCCATCAAAGAGAATATCCAGGTGGCAAATGAAAAGTTAGAAGAGCTCCAGAGACATGAACATGGTCAGACCACAGCACTAGGAGAACAAGGCACAGGATCAAGTGCACATGCTACTGGGGCCGGAATGTCTGGTATGAGAGCAGGAATGAATAGTGCAGGATTCACTTCCACGCCTTTCAATGTATCCCTTCTGCCAGAAGTAGCAAACATGCTTCTAGGTTTCATGAACATGGCGACACAATTTGGCCAAAATGTCCAAGAAGGACATCAGGAAAAAGGTGATCCAGGAAGCTCAAGATTTTTTTTAAGTCTTGAAGACAACATCTTTCGCATTTTTGGTGGAGATCGCATACAGGGTTTGATGAGGGCATTTAGAGTTGAAGACTTACCAATAGAGTCAAAAATGCTGACAAATTCATTGGATGAGGCTCAGAGGAAGGTGGAAAACTACTTTTTTGAGATTCGGAAACAACTATTTGAGTATGATGAAGTCCTCAATAGCCAACGTGATCGTATTTATACAGAGCGCAGGCGTGCTCTTGAAGCCGATAATCTTCAACCTCAAATGATAGAATACGCAGAACTTACCATGAATGATATTCTGGAGGCAAACATTAGTCCAGAAACTACATTGTCAAAAATCTTTGGTGGCATATTTGCTCAGCAGGTTATTTGTCATGGTTGTTGTCACAAAAGTGAGAGAGAGGAACCATTTGCCGCAATTAGTGTTGATGTTAAGAATAAGAAGAATTTAATTGAGTCACTTGGATCATTTGTCCAGGGGAATTTACTTGAGGGTGAAAATGCATACTATTGTGGGAAATGTAACAAGAAGGTTGATGCTTTAAAACGAACATGTATAAAATCCTTGCCAAATACTCTGGTAATCCACTTAAAGCGTTTTGACTTCAATTATGAGACAATGCAAAGGCTGAAATTAAAGGACCGATTTGAGTTCCCGATCCACTTGGATATGAAACCATTTACTGTAGAAGGTCTTGCTTTACAAGAGAGTGAAAATTTGGAAATTAGTGATCCCAAAGGTTCAGGTAATGGTGCTTTGGAAGCTAGCAATGAGCGTATAAATGTTAGTGAAGGCAATCGAATTGTCCCTGGTGTTTCAATACCTAATTCATTTCATCAGTATGATCTTGTTGGTGTTGTCGTCCACACGGGAACAGCATTTGCTGGGCATTATTATTCATATATAAAGGAACGTCCTGGAGATGGTCTTCTCAATTGTCGAAGAGGAGGAATTGGAGGGTGGATGTCATTTGACGATAAGCAAGTTCAAGCTTATGATCTCAAAAATTTAGAAAAGGATTGCTTTGGAAGAAAATTTACTGTTGATGTGTATGACAATTTTCTCAAAACAAATTTTGCACAAGAATATGATAAACCGAATAGTGCATATATGCTTCTGTATGAACGAGCAAGATCTGAGGTCTTTTTGGATTCCCCTGCACCAAGTACTAATTCTTGCGTAAAAGATGGAGATGCATTGATGAAAGAGATCCAGCAAGTGGAACCGACAGAAAAGAATACTTATATAGAGATGCCTCCATCAATTCACCTTTGTGTTTGGAAAGAGAATTTGAAATTTGTACATGAGATGCATCTTTTGGATAAGGACTATTTTAGGTTCCTTTTGAAATTAGTTGAATCAAATATTGATTTGATAGATTTAAGTAATATGAATCAGTAGGAGGAGAGAACAAGTGGCACAAAGACAGGAGTTCTATTGACAGATGTTGTTAAAGATGAGTTTGCAAAGTTGAATATATTTTTGGTAACTGAGTTTCTATTCAGAGTGTATCTACACACACATCAGAATCTCCGGGAAGATTTACCTCATTGGAAGGTTCTGTTGTGTAGGATGTTTGAACACAGTCCTGTTGCTTGTTAGAGTTTTATTTATGCATTGGTGAAACAACCAAATTGGATATTCGAGTACCTTTTAAAATGCCCCATCGATGAGATTCAACAGGTCTGCAATTCAGAGATCCCACAGGAGAGACATGAAAAACATAGTATGACTGGGAATGATGGTAATAATACTCACAGTTCAAAAAGCTGTACAGGAAAAGCCGAGTTGCCAATATCTGCCACAGTCACAACTCTGGAAGAAGAACTTAAAGGAGGCATGGAGGCTCCTTCTTTAGCTTGCACTTCTAATGGTGGGCGAGGACGTCGCAAAACAATGAAGCTGTCTGCCCCATAGGATAAGGTTGTGAACTCTACAATTTTTAAGAACAATAGTGTTTCCACATTGATATTAACGTCAGAATTTTCAGTTGCAGGTTCTAACAACGATCATGCCTTGTCTGGAGAAACTTGTTATAGTAAGGATAGATTAACTGGTTCAAATGTAGGCAAAACTACACAAGCAAAGAACACAGTGAATAGAGTTTCAGCTGGCATGAAGTCATTAGCAGGTCTAGGGAAGCAATCCTCTAGGTCAATAGAGCAGAAGCGAAGTGCCTGTTTTGAAGACTCACAAGATCCATATGAATTCAACAATGAAGAGTTGGCACCTATGAAAGGGAAAAAGCTGAAGAAAACCAAGAAATTAAAAACAGTTAGTGTTTCAGCCAACAATACCAATGCTGGATGGGACAGTGAGGATGTACCTTGGTTTTCTGATGGTACTATGGGCTTGATCAATGGACAAGAGAAATATGATGATGAGAATGAACTTACCAAAAGGCAATGGGCTGAAGCTGGCACTTTACTTGGTGATTGTCTCCTTTTAGCTGTCAAGGTCCTTATGAATCTGACAAATGACAATCCCATTGGTTGTCACCAAGTGGCAGTTTGTGGAGGGCTTGATACAATGGCTTCATTAATTGTTGATCATTACCCTCTTTTTCAATGTCATCTCTTATCTTCGAGTAAGCGCACAGGAAAAGACACCAGCACAGAATCACCAGCGAATGGATCTTGTGACGAAGTACTAAGTGACCAAGATTTGGATTTGCTTGTTGTCATATTGGGAGTGCTTGTTAACCTAGTCGAGAAGGATACTGGAAACAAGGCACGTCTCGCTGCTTCGAGTGTCACATTGCCTTGCAGTAGCTTGAGTCCACATTTGCATAATGGTGAATGGTTTTTACAGGTTGGCCAAGATCGAGAAATTGACCAGCAATATATGAGCATTCTAGTTGAAATTAAAAGGGTAGAATGTCAACTTGGTAGCCTTATTCCTTGTGATGGTGCTTATAGACAAGGTACTTTTCGGGGGTTGGATTGGAGAGAGATTAAGAGTTGGTGTCCTATTGAGTGGGCAATTCTTGGGAAGACATTCCTAGCCAAGAGTATAGTTCCACAAGAGCCTTCAGATATTTGGGAAGAAATATGCACAAGTTTGCATTGGAATACAGGTGGAAGACCTTATGAGGGATGGATACAGTGTTTACTGATGGCGTTACTTGGGAGTCTACATGATGCTCCATGTGTCGATACTACTCAGGGTAGCGGTGGATGCATTTTGACCTCTGCAATTCTCAGATTGATTTGGGACCTTGGGATTACAGTGACTGACAGTTTAGTGATTGTTAGAGGGTGCTTTCAGGAGGTCTCTGGTGATGGTACCGTACAGTGCAGTGTTTTGAGTAGAGGGTGCTGCAGATCTCCTAGGATAATTTGGGACCCTGGGATCATCCCCGGATTCAGTTGATTGATTGTGGATTTGCGTTGGCATTGCTTGAGGACAAGCAATCTTTGGCAAGGGAGGATTGTAATGTTCCCAAAACTAACATGCATGCAAAACCTAAAAGTGAGATGCATGCGAACCCTAAAAATGACATGCATGCAAACCCTAAAAGTGAGATGCATGCGAACCCTCGTGCATGCCATCCCAACATTATTTTAATGATGCATGCACTATTTAAAGTCTCCCTCTGCATGCATGCAAGTCAACGGCAAATTAGAAGATAAAGTGACATGCATGCGAGTCAACAACAAATTAGAAGATAAAGTGACATGCATGCAAGTCAACGGCAAATTAGAAGATAAAGTGACCTAATTAGGTCAAAGATTAGGGTTTTGCGCAGTTGAACTTTATAAATCGAGGAGAAAGCAAGAGAAGACTTCACTTTTGGATTATTATTATTTTTGGGAGCTCTTGGATAGCAGCACAGCAGTTGGGGTTGGAGACAGCGTCTTCAGCTAACAGGATTTTGGCAGTGAAACATCTGTCCTAGTCTTATTCCGGGTAAGCCATACTGGTTCACCACTTGATCTTCATTCATCCATCAGTTATTTCAGTATAATTGTGTAGAAATAGAAAATATCGGGATTTGGGATATTTCAGTTGTGTTTACTTGTGTATGCTTAGGTTAGATGTGTTTGTTTTCATCGTTATTTACATCTTATTCTTAGAATACTAATTGTTAATCCATCACATCTAATTCATTGGCTAAGTTGATTACTCTACTTTTAATTGTTTATCTTTCTTAAGTAAATCAACTGCTTAAATCTCTTGAATCACGCCATAAGGTGGATCAAGAGTGCTCTTTGTCGGAGAGTTTAATAAATCATCTTTGCTTCATGTTCACATTGTTTAATCAATTAATTCTTAAGTAAGACTCTTGAACTTATAGAAACACAAGTCAAGAGCACTCTCTATCGGAGAGCATCTTTAGTTTGCATAATCCTTGCATTAGTCTCATCTAGATTAGATAAGACTCTTGAACCTCTGTCATAAGACAAGGTCAAGAGCGCTCTCTATCGGAGAGGCTAATCAATTAACTTAATAAAATTTTCAACACACACACCCTGTAATTAATTAACCTCGTTAATCATCCTTCACCTAGTATGCTCTGCTTACTTTCGGGTTGGGCTCGTACTCAGAACGGTGAACGGACTTGCTAAGTTTGCACAAGAGTAACTTAATTAAAACTTTCACCCCATAACCAACGCATTAGCGTTGTTTTGTTTAAATACCGAGGCATGTGGGCAAATTCCAAGTGTGGACGCCGAGCAACCCAATCTAGGCACAATTAGTTAAGTTATTGAACACTTAGCTGTGACCTCAGACAGGTCCGTCATGTCTTCGAACGGAGCCACTGAAGGTATTTCTGGTTAGGATATCCATCTACCTTAAGCAAGACCACCATTAAAAACTTTTAAAACCTACCAAGAGCACTCGCAAAATCTAATACTCACTAACTTAATTCCTAGACTTTTATTCACGCATTTATTTGACTCCATAAGGCACTGGTCCTTCGTTATATTTGAGTAATTTTCTATTTTGATCAACTGTCTATGGTTCATTTCAATTGTTATATTTGAATGCTTAGTTAAAAGTCTGGAACCTTTGCTTATCTGTGTAATCTCTTGTCAGCAACGTGGATTGCTTCTGATTAATCATCATTTTCTCGATAAACAATCACTTTAAATCATAATAAACTCCTAAATAACACCCATTCACATCCGCAACTAAGCAAAACACTCTAACAACTTAAGAGCCTTAGAAAACTCTTTTTTAGGGACTACCCTTGGCTTCATTAGGAGTTAGCCTAAACGGAGGAGCTAGGAATTAGTGACAATACCTAGCTTTGTGTTTGCCCCCAAGGTCACACCTCTCCCACTTTCTCAAGTGAGGAGACAGCTTTCGAAAGATTTCTGCTGTCGGTGTGCAATCGGTGGACAACAGCCTACAAAACCCTTGCAAACAATATCAAATCAGAACAAAATACTCATAAACTAGATTGTTAGCCCTTCTAGAGTATATAATGAAGAATGGTTTAATAATTGAAAAGGCAAGGTGAGAGAGATCACCAAAGACCATGTGAATCCACAAGTCAAAAAACTCATGCAGGGACCTCCAAAGTCACAACTTTATTCCAACTTCAAACAAATATTACAATAATTTTGGCAGAGTGTTCATGCCCAAAATATCCATGAGAAATGAAGGAGGCAATGCCATCCTTTTATAACAAAACTAACACAACCCCTACCCTAAATCGAATTAGCAATGAGGAGAGCCAATAGCTTAGACACCAAGTCGAATTGCCTGTCAAAACTCCAAGTTTGGAGTGTAACTCACCCATCGAATTATGAAGATGCCGAGTGCATACACGTGAGCCCAAAGAGAGAGTCGCGTGAGTCCTTTGAAGGAGATATGACTGAGCTGAAGTGACAGCAAACTAGCGATGGGAGATGAAGCTTGGAGCTGCGATTTGCTAAAGACTGAGTTGATGGGAGCCGAGCCATGTGGTGGCCATATAAATCAAGGAAATCACCCACCTCCAAATTAGCATGAATCATCCTTGACTTATGCAATCCATACAGTTGATTGCCGGCGTGAACTCCATGCTTTACGTCACCCTCTTAATTCAAGATTTGAACAATTCGCATGGTGTGGTGACATTCATCATGGTTTATAATTTTTAAATTATTAAGTGGATGGGGAACCACACATTCCCATTCCCATTCGTCACTTCACTCCATGCTAGCATGAGATCCATCTTTCACGTCACCCTCTTCTCATGAATTAATTCCAAAACTTTAATTTTGTTGTCCGCTGATTGCACACCAGCAACATAAATCTAATGAAAGCTGTCTCCTCACTTGGGAAAGTGGGAGAGGTGTGACCTTGGGGGCAAGCACAGAGCTAGGTACTGTCACCTACTCTAGCTCCTCCGTTTAGGCTAACTCCTAACGAAGCCAAGGGGGGTAGATCCTACAAAAGAGTTTTTATGGTTCTTAAGTTGTTAAAGTGTTTTTAAAGGTTGCGGATGCAAATGGGTGTTATTTAGGAGTTATTATGATTTGAAGGTGTTTACTTATTATGAATGTGACGCAAAATCAAAAGAGCAATCCACGTTGCAACAAGAGATTAAAAGATAAGTATAAATTCCAGACTTTTGATTAAGCATTCAGAGATAGCATTTATAATAAACCATAGACAATTGATCAATATAACATGATTATGCAAAATTAATCAATGACCAGTGCCTTATGGAGTCAGTGATACTGAAATGCGCAAATAAAATAATAAGTCTAGGAATCCAACTACTGAGTATTAGATTGTGCGAATGCTCTTGGTAGGTTTTAAAGATTTTATGTGCTCTTGATTTAGGTGTCAATGAAGGTTTGTCAAAATCCGGGAGAATATTCTAAGTTCCTTCCATTGAAGACATGTCGGGCCCGCCTAGTATCCAAGGCTGGTATCACGAAGATTGACCAGCTAGCTGAGAAGTTTAGACAGCAAGATTCTGGCGCCTCTACTAGGAAGTACTTTGGAAGATTCCCTACAACGTCGGTGTGTTGGTTACAGGATGTTAAGTTTTATTAAGTTACTCTTGCAGGGTTAAAGATCCAGTGCCGTTTCTGAGTACTCCAATCTGAGATCAGTCAGAGCATACTCCGGCAAGGAGGGGAGGGAGTTAATTAATTAAAGGGGTGTGTGTTGCAAGTTTTATTAAATTAGTTAATTAAAACTCTCCGACAGAGAGCACTCTTGACCTTGTCTTATGACAGAGGTTCAAGAGACTTATTTAAGAATTAATTAGTTAAACTTGCAAACAACAGAATGCATGAAAATAAAAGAAAGACAGTTAAATAAACTCTCCGACAGAGAGCACTCTTGATCCACCTTACAGTGAGATTCAAGAGATTTTGGTTCTTTTTAAGATTAACAATTATAGAGAAAGATACACCACAATGCAAGTAATAAAATCTAATTTAGCAATTAGTAGTTATACTTAATGAACAACTAGCAATTAGTGGAAATGGAAACTAAGTCTAATCAAAAGAACTAAGCTAGGTGCTTTAAGTTAAAACTAAACTAAGAAAGATGAAAAGGAACACAAGACACACTTCCCCCAAATAGGGGAAGTAGAAAAGATGGGAGGCTTGCTCCCACTAGCCTTTTTATTAATTTTTACAATGCTTTGTTATGCTCAGCTTCTTCTTGAATGAGCAGATGATGAGAAAGGGAAGAAAGAGGAGGGAGATGTTTTGGTCTTTTTGCTCTTGCTTGCTTCTTTGCTTGCTTTTAGCCTTTGGGCTCTCCTTCACCTGCCTGAAATTAAGAGCTTTGAACACAAACTCGTTATGGTGTTAGTTCATAAAACATAAATTGAAACTAGATCTACAAACTTAGTAACAAAAACTACTCAACCCTTACCAAAACCGGAAGAAGAAAAAGAGGAGTAAAAGGCTATGAAAAGAGAAGTGAAAAAGGGGTGAAAAGAGGATGAAAGGAGGTCAAAGAAGGTTTAAAACAAACGTGAAAGAGGGGCTGCAAATTGAAGAAAGAGGGCTGCAAAAAGTGATGAAGATGGCTGAAACTAGGGCCCAAAAAGTGGCTGCAAAAAGGGGTAAACGAGGCTGCAAATTAGGGCCAAAAGAGGGTTGCAAAAAGTGAAGAAAGAGGCCAAAAGAGGGCTGCAAAAAGTGAAGAAAGAGGGAAAAAGTGGGCAGCGAAAGAGAAGAAGAAAGAGCTGCAATAAAAAGAGAAAGATGGCTGCAAATTGAAGACGAGATAGCCAACAGGGGCATAAGGTTTGGTGAATGAATATTCACTTTAGCCCAAACCTTGCCCTAACCCAAAAATGTAAAAATTTCTTAAACTTTGAAAGATGAATAAAAGTGAAGAAAAACATTCAAACCTGTGGCTTTTTTATGACGCTTGGATTCTTTGAAGCTTGAAAATCCTGGAAGTTGTCTTGACTTCAAGAGGAGAGGATGCACTTGAGCTCAAACTCCTACTTGATTGGATGAAGTGATCTACACAAATTCAACTCAAACACTTGCCAAAAGATGGATTAGATCATGTATGTTTTATCAATTGAAATGTAAAAGAGCATATCATATAACTGGATAATCAATGCTACTTTCAATTCCTATGAGCAAAACCATAAACAATTAAATTGAAACTTCAAATAATTGATCTTACGTGCTTATAGAAGCCTTCTAAAGCATGAATCATTAACCAACATTAAGCATGAAAAGAGAGAATTGAAACATTATCACCTCATTCGCCAAGCATTCATCCACATTTAACAAACCATATGAGCCTCCAAAGCCTTAAAATTTATTCCACGGTTGCATAAAGCAACAAGCACTTACAGAGTTTGGACAGAATTTCTCTACACAAAAATCCATCCGAATAGAGCTAAAGAAGCCTCTATTTATACAATGAAAGAAGAACCCAAAACCCTAAAACCAGAAAACCAGACCTAACCGGACCAGCACATCACTGAAAGACCATACATGAAGAAGATGAGCTAGGAATGAGGGGAGGCCTCCACCTAGGCAAGGCGCCCCCATTCCAACCCTAAGCAGTGAAAACCAAGCCCAGATTCATCCCACACGTGTGAGGGCGTGAGCATGAAGAGGGGCGTCAGCTGGTAGGTAAAGCCACATCTTAGGTATGGAGGAGCCACCACTAGGTCTGGAGGAGCCTCCTACTGTCAGATCATAATGTTATCATCAGTTCTTGCCTCGATCAAATCATCAAACCAATGAGTGCTCTCCATCTCATCCAATTCGGGAGTTTAGCTGGATATGACAAGTCCGTTAACTGAATATATATTTATTGCTCATGAATGTTGACTGAAGCTGAGTTATGATAACTCCAATCATCATAAATGCCCATTGAGATGTCATTTAGCCTTTTATTTCACTGAATTTGGATTAATTTGGAGAGTTTTAATTTTCTCCAAAATAATCATTTTTTCCCCAAAAGTGACTTTTTTGAGAAAATGAGCATTATGTGTTTGATTGATGATCTGAAAGTTGGATCTAACTGGCTGGCCGATCAAGAATGATTTTTGGCTTAAGGTTAGGGCTCTTCAATCACTGAAAATGGAGTCTGGATGACTAACTTATTATAAACGGGATTTTTCCAATTAATTTATGGAAAAATTAATCAAAAAACTTAGGGAAATAATTAAAAAATTAAAAAATAATTTTTTAACTCGTCTGGAAAAAAAAATTCGGAAAATTTTTAAATGTCCTATTGACTTAGGACATGACCATGCTTTATTCTAACAATGCCTAGTAGGTTTATATATACTCAGTTGGGCTCTAATAACCCCCCAAGGCCCAGAATTCAAAATCGGGCATTATAGCTTTGGAGGAAGCAGGAGAAAACCTCATCAATTATAATCGGCTATAGGCAAAGCATAATTGTCAGAGGCAAAAAACTCCCTGGAATACCTTAGTTGAGATTCTACGTCTTAGGAGACCGAACCACTCAAACACCCTACTACCACATTTTATTACAAACCCCGCGGGGCCATTGTCAAAATTATTCAAATGAAAAACTGGCTAGCCAATATTGGCTAAACATGAAGACGGATCAACTGATACATGGAATCAAACATTGGACATGTTTGTCAACCGACGGCTCCTCAGGTAACCCAACTATGGTACAAAAAGTGGATAACAAATTTTAAACCAAAGTCTTAATCTCATGCAACTTGAAGAGGGTCGTAAGACCTATGGCCCACATGCCATGTCACCCTTTACCATTAAAATAATGATTTTTGATTTTTTTAATATTTGACCTTGGTGCTTTTTATCTAAACTTAGCATTTAAATGCTATTCTGGTGCTCAATTAACCAATTGATGATTTTTGGGATGCTCCGACTGCCCGAATTATGGTGAAAGTGGCCCCTGGGGTAAAGATGCTGCTCCAGGCTTGAAAATGAGCCCAACCATGCCGAAAAAAGACTCCGAATCACACTTTTATTACATTTTCAAAATTCTCATTTAAACCATTAAAAAATGGCTTAAAAAATGGAGAAAATTATTTTTTCTCGGAATCAGACGAAACTCTAAGGAGCCTAGTACATGTTCATACGACTCAATCGGAATGCCTAGCATGATGAAAAACACTGACACGAAGGCTCTAATAACCTCCCAAGGCCGTGTTGCCACCTAATTCACACTTTAAGGTGCAGGAAAGTCACAACCTGCTATGTGTGTCCTTGGGGGCAAGTGAGAGCTGGGGACCACTGTCACCTCAGTCCGCAACTCCTCCGTTTAGGCAAGATCCCAACAGAGCCAAGGGGGGTAGTCCCTACAGGAAAACTAAGTTCCAGATTTATTAATTAATTGAAGATTAATTATAGGGATCTTTTTATTAAGATTACAAAATTACAAGACCGGTGCCTATATTAAATGGAGTCAAAAGATTACAAATTACAACAATAACAAATCAAGGATTTAAGTAACGTACAGCTGATCTAAACTTATCTGCATAAACAAAAGATAGCGGAAAAAATGCTTCAATGTGAAACTTATTGAACCAATGGGAAATAAAGGAAAGAAAGACTTTAAGTTTGATTTACTTGAAGCAATTTGAACAAATGTTAAGCATTCACCACATGAACAAATGTAGAACTGAAAGTAAACGAAACTAAAAGTAATGTGTTGTAGTGCTTGCAGTAAAATAAAGTGAAAATGCTTGTAGTAAAACCTTGAACAGCAAGGCGAAGATAAACAGTAGTGACCTGTGTTTGTAGGACGTTTTGTAATGCTTCTTGGTAAATTTTAATCAATTTTATTAGAGTTGTTCTTCTTGGATTACGTTTTAGATCCGGTGGTGTGACTACCTCGATCTAGTTCTTCTCAAATCGAATATGGAATGCTGTTGCGCTCAACAGGTGGGAGCAAGCCCACCCCTAGCTCACAGGTCAAACCCCAATGGCTCGGTGCTCACAAGGAGGACGTCGAAGCGCCTAGAGACCCCCTCGGTCTACTACCCCTTGTAGCTTTCGAGTCACTGTTTTTAATCGATTCAAAAATCTCTAGATGGATGCCTATTAAACTAGGACTTCCTTTTCCCCTGGTCGTATCTCAGAGTACCCCGGAGGGTGATAACCGGGTAGAGGAGCAGGATGTTGGAAGTTGTTGTTGGTAAATTTTAAAAGTTAATTTTAATCTTGATGGTTAAGATGCAATGTAGATTTTAAGTTATCAACAAGATCACCAAGCGATGTCCCTTATGGGAGGTGCTGGTATTCGATCTTGGACTGAAAATTAAATTGTAAAGATTATAGCAGGAAAATAAAATGTTTCTTTAATTACCTAAGCCCTCACTTCTCCTGCTTTTCATATCCAACTTGAAGTCCCTAAAGGGAGATGACAAGTGGATAGAGGATACATAGGATGGGTGAGTTGTATGGTTACTTCCTTTAACAGAAAATTTACAGATTACTGAACTTGAAAGAAAACTGTAAAAGTAAAGCCTAACCTCACAACAATCTCTGTTACAGAGATGGTGGTCTGTAACAGAGATAGGTGGGTGAATAAATAAAACAGTAAACTAACTAAAACAGTAAACTGAATGCAATTAAATAAAACAGTAAACTAACCTCACTTCAATCTTTGTGACAGAGATGGTAGTCTGTCACAAAGATAGGTGGGTAAAAGGAAATAGAACTATTGATCTACTTTACTTCCTAATCTATTTACAGAATACAAATGCTTTACAAAACTTTAGAATACCCCAAGAGAACTTCTCATTTGGGGTTTACAATATCAGAAAAAGAAAGGAAAGAGTTGAGGGTTTGAACCCCCTTTGAACCGGTTGAGGGTTGAGGTATTTCTGTGTCCTTTTGGGCAGCAACTCTCCTTTAAATGTGCACAACCTGTCAAAAACCAGCGAGCTATTCTTCGCTACAAATCACATGAAATACTAAAAAATTTGCTGTTACAATATTGTACAAAATTTACAATTTTTTACATAAAAAATCTGAGTGACAGACAAATATCTATAACAGCATTGAGCGCTTCGCGTTCTGACCTCGGTCCTTTGAGGTCAGACGTGGGATACCACGATTAAGCTCAAAGTGTTATGATAAATACTTGCTGAAACTAATACAATTACAAATTTACAAGAAAATTCTGAATGTAATAAGTGACAGTAATATGGAATTTAGAGGGCTGGAAAATGAGTTTCCAGCCACCTAAATGATGTAAAACTAGCAGAAATAAAAGGTTAAATTAATATATAAGAGGTTAGGGCTCTAAAACAAGGTTTATATTCACTAAACAATGAATAAAACCCTGTTTAAAACAGACTGAAAGTAGATGGCCGAATTGAAAAAATATTGCCGGAATGATATTTGGAGAGATCTCTTTGATTTGAATAACCTGCAAATAACTCTATGCCTGCAAGAACTGTAATCCTAGTGATGAATACCTAACACTTTCTGCAAAACACTTTGTAAGAAATGTCAAATCATTCACAAAAAAGAATAAAAACACTTTTATTCTTTAATCTCTCCACAAAACACTTTGTGGAGAGCTAACTAGAAAAATACAACAAATGCAAACAAGACAAATACAAGGTTACCTCAAGAATAGTAGATCATGAAAAGTTTGCAGCATAGTATCCCTCCAAAGAATTTTTATTAAAATAGCCTAGCTTGGGCAAAGCTTCAATACAATGGTAGCAAGAATATGAGAGAAGAAGAATAATTTTCCGGCAGCATAACAATAGCATAAGAGATTGTGTGAAATGAGGGAGAGAGACCCCCATTTTATAGTTGAGGAAGACCCCAACCCCTTGAAGACCAACGGTTGAGATTAGATCTAGATCTAGGTTAAATCTCCACCACTAGATCTAGGTTTTTGACTTTGCATTCCTCTCAATCAATCTCAACCCTTAGATTAATTCTTGATCAATGGCTAGGATACTTGATCCATGTCTTCATATTTTCCATCCTTAGATCTAGGTTTTTGACCAAGATCCTCCTCTAAATCAATGGCTTGGACTTCTTTTGGCAAAAACGTGGGCCCATAGGCTAGGCGCCCCTCCAAATCTAGCTTTGACTTTATAAGAATGGCGCCCTTCCTCCAAAATAGCGCCCCTCTACATGTGGGTAGCGCTCCTCCAAAATATTGATGCCTTCTACTTTAGTTAGCGCCCTCCATTAATTGCTTGCGCCCTCTCTATTTGTAGTGACGCCCTCATTATAGTTTGACGTCCCACTAAATATGGTGGACGTCCTCTAAATTGGCGCCCTCTCTATCTTATACATTGGACGCCCCACTAAATATGGGGTCCTCTACTTTAGCGCCCTTTCTATCCATTAGCGTGGGCCCTTTTAATGTAGACGCCCCACTTAGTTAGGGTTTAAATTACTCCAATGGTAGCGCCTCCCCTATCTTTGGTGGAGATTCCTCTTAATTTGGCTTTGACCATAGCCTTTAGTTCCAAAATGACACTTAACCTTTAAAATTAGGCTAAAAATAATTTTTTCCATAGATTTAATTTTTCACTTTAATTTTTAAATTTTCCCAATTTGACTTAGGAAAAGTTAAAAAATAAAATTGGAAAAATTAATATCTTGGCCATGGGGGGGTGCAAAAATTATGAAATAAATTTTCCTAGGGTTAAAAACCCCCAAACAAATTTACCATGGCATTATTTGATTTTTTCCTTCAAAATCAAATAATATGAATTTTTGACTTAGGAAAATTAAAAATTTCCCTAGGGGAGATAGACCCCTTCTGACCAAAATTGGTCTATCTCTTGAACCACTTATCTGAATGACACGGGACTCGAAGCAGTGGCTTAGGGGGTTTCATAGCAATTTTACTTTGCATTCATAGCCCCTATTACAAAATGCCATGCTTGAGCAATTACATTATTACATCAAAACTCAGTTAATTAACCACCAAGGGGTGGAATTAATTAACTGGAAAAAATTAATAAAAATATAACAACACAACGAAACTCCGCAAGACTTCTATACAAATGTCTAGCATGGTCATGAATAACATTTGAAACCTTAGCCACCTCATGGACTTGACTGGTAGAACGCCCGTCACCACTTTGGAGGATCTTGAGTGAAAAACCAAGCCAATTAAAATCGTTTATACAACAAGATCAATTGGAAAGGGAAAAAACACTCGATGAGGGGACTTCCCTAACAACCAGTTCCATGGTGTGGCCTCCATATCATATGACCCATACTAGCACATATAATTACATTAATTTTCCCATGCAGGGGAGCGGACATTTCGTTTTACAAAGGGGCAATTGCCCTGCAGGAGTGAAAAATCCTCAGATTTTTCCAAGGTCCAACTCGTTCAATTATGTACTGCTTTATGTACATGGAGTTGCCACCTAGTCGAAATAGGTGGGCAACATCTGGCTCCAACTTGGGGACATGTGTTCGATCATCGGAGAGCACATGAGAACTCCAGAATCCTGCAACCACAAATTTCTCACCAATAACCAACATAAGTCCTTAAGCAAAGACCCATAAATAAACAATAAACAATATAAATAAATGAAATTGCTATACAAAATGAAATAGACATACAATTATTCACATCTATATGCATAATGAATAAACCAATGAAATAATACAAAACTTTTAAAGAAATGCAAGGAAAAAGGTTAGAGATACGTTACAAAGGGTGTCCCTTTGGACACCACGTTGACTCTATGTGTAATAAAATTTGAGCTGTTGACCATTCCTTGGAATGTTCAATGGCTCACCATCCAAGTGACTCAGGTTGAAGGAATTTGGACCTGCAACTGATCTGATCACATAAGGGCCTAACCATAGGCTGTCAAATTTCCCATGCTTCCCTGGCTTTTCTCTGCCTTTGTCCCATAGGACAACTGTATCCCCTACTTTGAAGTCTCTCTGTCTAGCTGACTTGTCAAAGGCTTTCTTAGTCTTTTCCTGACTTTTAAAATTTTGGTCATAAGCTTTTCTCCTTATTTCATCCAACTCTACTAACTGATTTACTCTGTTTTGAAGCGCAGACTCTTCTATGTCGAACTCTCGAAGCAACTGATACACTGGCAGGGTAAGGTGAACTGGCAGCTGAGCTTCTAAACCATAGACTAATTCAAAATGACTCTTTCCTGTGGATGCTTTCTTTGTTATTCTATCAGCCCATAAAGCATGTTTTATTTTACTGTCCCAAGACCTTTTGTTTTCCCCCACAATTTTCTTGACTATGGTC
>LPNX010931567.1:0-10020 GCA_001517045.1 Pseudotsuga menziesii
ATATATAATCTATGGTGGTGAAGAGTGGACATTTCACTTGAATGATGTTTGGGTCTTGAAGCAAGTACTAGGTTTTTTGATGTCCTCCAATTTTTTATGTGATGATTTTATGCCAATTTTCACCTTAGGGTTGAAAATTAAAATGGGAAAACAAGCATCATCAAGACAAGATAAAATGAATAAATCAACAAATATTACAAACTGATATAAATGTATTTAAAACATTCTTTTCACTCTTGAACGTGCCAAGTAGTAGATTTGCAAATGTCCGCTCTTCACCGCCATGGATTATGTGTGTGTATATATATATATATATATAAGATTGTTGTAGGTTACCATAGGGAAATATGCCTCTAAAGTGTTGGCTTATGCACTACAGAGTAGCAGTGAAGAGGTTAAAACATCCACTCTACAAGATCTCCAAGAAATCAACATCATTATTTATCCATTAATGTAAAGGTGATGTACTAGAAGATTTTCCTGGACTTGTTGATTTCACCGTGATGTTGAACGTAAATGATGAACAGAGAGGAGCACTAATAAAGCTACAACACTTTGTAGGAAATAAAATGAGTAGAGATATAATGTCTGGAGCAGTCTGCATACATCCTTCACTTGAATGATGTTAGTTCTTGGCAATCCTAACATCATTCAAGTGAAGGGTGTATGCAGACTGCTGCAATATCATGATTCGATTATGAGCTGCTTAGTTGACTGGAAATTGGGTTAGGTAATACTTTGCCATTAATGGACAATCATGAATCTTATGGTTTATGTTTTGAGTCTTGAAACAAGTACTAGGTATTTTGATGTCCTCTATTTTTTATTTGAACATTTTATGTCAATTTTCACCGTGTCTGATTTTTTTTTTGTCCCTCTTACAATTAACACAATAAGATGACCTTTGTGGTTTAGACAGTTGGTTAGCTTTAGAATCAGCAAATATTGCAGACTGATATAAATGTATTTAAAACATTCTTTTCATTCTTGAACGTGCCAAGTAGCATATCTGGAAATGTTCACTCTTCACCACCATGGATTAGATATATATATATATATGATTGTTGTAGGTTACCACTGGGAAATATGCCTCTGAAGTGCTGGCTTATGCACTTCAGAGTAGCACAGAGGTTAAAACATCCACTCTACAGGGTCTCCAAGAACTCAACATCATTATTTTCCCATTACTGTAAAGTGCTCAGATTTGTCCCTTTGATGCTCATACTTGATTCTAGAGTTGTTTATGCCCATAGGACTACCCACATTGCTCCTAGTGTGACATTGAAAATACCAAGTTTGTTCTGGAAGCCCTAAATAGGGCCAATTCACCTTGGTGTATTGGTTTATTGTTAGAGGAAGGCCTTCTCTCATTATTTGAGGAGCATTCACCCTTGGAGACACATTCATAAGGGTAGTGTTCAACCCTACCAAAGGAGAAAGTGATCATTTGAAGCATGCTTACACTATTTTATACACCATTTCATGAGAGATATTGCATGCTTGGAGGTTACTCATTGAGCTGGTCCACTTGGAAGGTTGTTCACATGGTTCATGCCCTATTTTGTGAAGAATGTTTTTGTATTTGGGGGTTGCTTTATAGATTGACTATTGTGCACATGGGTGGCATCTAGGGCCTACAAAGCAAGTTGTGTTTTACTCCAAATAGTGTTATGATGTATAGGAATCCTACAATGAAGTAGTTTTAGAGTCTCAATGTTTATATTTCTAGGTTAAGTTTTTCTTGAATTGAAGTGTCATGTGTGTGGCTTGTGCATTCCCACATTCACTTGGTCAATTTGGTATAGATTGGGACAAATTGACCATTTTGTTACCGATCCATTTAGTCATACCTTGATTTGCTTGGTTTGGTACCAAACTTTTCATTCCAATCATTTCAAAGGCCAAGTCAGCTTGGTTGGGGGTCAACTCGGTTGAATCGGCCACCTCAGGAAAAAAACACTTGATTAAATCTACAACTATTATTGTTGAAAAGGGGGTAGGCCAGTAAAAGGAAGAGGCAATGCTAGGAAAAGGAAATGCAAGCAATAAGTGAGAATGGAGAATTGTATGTAACTAAAAGAGGGGCATACATAAGAATTCTTAGGGCATACATAAATTTTTGCATACAATCCCATTAGTATCATAAATTATGGGAGAGATCAGAAAAACATCCCTACACAAATATTAACTGATACGTATGGTTTTGGTGTTTCATTTGGAGAATAAAATCCTATAACAATAGTTGTTATTATCACTCTTAAAGGGTCTTAGATGAGATCTATGCACTTTTAGGTAGTTCAACTTTCAAGCAAAATAAGCCATAAACAACAAGTATGTGCACCCTAGAAAACATGGAAAAGATCATAAAACATATTAGGTAAAATGGATAATCATCTACAACATCACAAAATCATTCATGGGAAAACTAAAAACCACTTAAAGGAGATATGTTCTTTGAAGGAGATAGTCCATTAAAGGAGAACCTCCAAGTTTTGTATAGACATATGCATAAATTCTAGTGTTATATGTGATGCATATGTGTAACATATCGTCTCAAGATTGACAACGTTGAAAGGCTAAAGTACAATGGCCACAACCATACATATGAAGCTTATGAATCCTACCCAATTCATGTTAGCAAAAGGCAATGCAAGCAATAAGTTAAAGGAGGGGCATACATTAGAATTTTTAGGGCTACCAAAAGAGGAGCATACATTAGAATTTTTAGGGCTACCAAATTCCCACACCTATTAACCAAACTCATTCTTGACAAGCTTTTTCTTTAACAATTTTTTGGCTTACAAGTCTTTCCAAGTTTTTTTTCTTATAAGTCTTTCCACGTTTTTTTGCTGGTATTTTGCTATGCTTATGCCAAAAAAAAATTTGGCCATAGTGCGGGTAGAACCAAACAGGTATTTGTCATCCTCCAGCAAAGGGATTTTGGGAAGGATAGAGGAAAGTGAGACATCTAGTAGGTATACATGGGCTATATCAAATAGATGTCAGAAGATCAAAAGAAAATTCGACAAATGCATGAATTTGTTTCTCCAAGGAGGGGGGTCATGTTCCTATGATGATGAGACAATGGGAGACATAGACATGCCTTTAAGGTACCAACACCTAGTGAAACAATGGGGGCCTAGCGATCTTCCTAAAGTAAACACTAATTTTTGTGTGAATGAGAGGATATATAGAATTGCACTATCCTCATTGCATGGATTGGGGTTGTTTTGCATGGACAGAATAAAGGTTGGATACGATAGATGTACAGAATTGATGGAGTATGTTGGAACCTGTTACAACTACAATGATTGGATGTGCCTGGTCCAATATACATGAAGTATGCGTAGATATGAGTTGTCAGTGAATTATATACAGCTGAAAAATAGAGCTCAAAATAAAGGAGCACCGATGTACATGGACGGAAGGCCAAAAACAACCAGTAATATTATGGGGTTTATAAATAGTACACAACCAGAGTCTACATTAAAGAAACCCAACTGCATATTCGAGTCGCCTGAAGGAAACCGTGTCTTTGTATGTGCAATTAAATCAATAGCTACTGGTGAAGAACTGCTTATTGATTACAATTTGAATTGTGTAGATACAAACAATGTTAGTATGGTTATGGTACAACAAAAAATTTAACCACCCTTTTATTAATTATTTTAACATCTATAAGAATTTTTGTTAGCATATAATTGAAATTATCTACTTTTCATGTTTCCTTATGTAACTTTTAGTATGTTTTTGATGCAAGGTTCTCTCAGGGGCACCTCCATCTCCGTACATGTTTTTCGACTCGAGTCAAGGTAGCAGGTATACATCGATATTGCCAATGTAATATTAAATTTAGGATGGATATACAGATATGTTGTTATGTATTTTCATTAGTATATTAGGTTCGTTTATATAATATTATCTATTTTCCATGCAGAGTGTTGATCAGGGAATCCAACCGGCTATTGATCAGCAGAATACAGCATCAAAGAAACAGCCAAACATGAATGTAATTCTCCATTTCAAATACTTTAATATAGTAAACATGTATATCGTGATGCATTATGTTTATTTTGTTATGTATTCTTTCATTTTTATGGTTGTGTTCATGATGGTAATGTTGTCTACCCTTTTTGCAGATTAACTGGCGAAAGTCCCCAGCTGTTGTTCAGACAACTGGAGCCTCAAGGCAACCAGTAAACCTAAATGTAATTCCACATTCTAAATACTTAAAAAATGTACACATATAAAACATGTAGCTTAGTGTTTATTTTTATTTTGTATTTGTTAGCTTATACATATTGCATTCATTGGGATAATGTTCTCTACTTTTTTTGCAGGTGGCTGATCGAGGTAAATCTCGATCTGTTGATCAGACAACGCCCTCGTCTAGGCGTCACATAATACTAGATGTAATCCATAATATAATTATTTGCGCACACTATATTTTCAAAGACTAAGCAATTTTTTATATATTTCAATTGCAGACAGGGGATTCCGTTTATCAAATGGTGTGTCAAAACTCTTTACAGAATGAGGTGTCTCGGTTGATGAGAGATAGTGAAATTAGAGAGTCTGCAAACCCATTGAGGGTGCTACAAAGGAGAAGGGAAAAACAAAATGAGGAACTAATTCGTCTGACATTGGCAGTTCCACTAACAGAAGGGCTCGAACAAAGGATTCAATTGTTGTTACAACAACATAAAAAAGTGGATGTAAGTTATCGAATAAAAATGTAAATTCATGTATAAAAAATTTATAATATTTGATTTTATATGTTGTTGAACTTATAATACAATGGTTTTAATTTATAGCATGCTATGGATATTATCAGTGGTGGTCAAGGAAATGTTGGTCCCAATGACCAAACCACTCCACGCACACCACATACTGCTCCCATATTGTCCACTGAACAATCGGCAACATGCTCTATGACACCGCCGAGGGTACCGGAGGGTGTAGCCGATGTTGCCCCACCCACAATAGATGCTACAGAAGAAGGGGTGGATGTAGGGCTAGATAGAGATGTGGAAGCATTTCCTGGATCTTCTCGTGTGACTAGCACTAGTTCGATAAAGTGTACATTTTTGGTAAAGGAAGAAATGGTTCCAATAAAAATAGAGAGGATTCCAGGTCATTATAGATTGTTCAATTTATTTTTTATAATTTGTGTCTAATATACCGATAATATTTTCTAATGTTGACTAATGATGGGAATAATGTTTTGCAGCAAATGATATATTTTATAAACATATGAATGATTTGTCCTTGGAGATCTTTGGGCCTACCATCCGCACAATGTGGAACAAGCAACCAAAAGATTTAAAGGATGATCTGACTAATCGCTTGGTTAGTCTGTTCGGAAAAGATACCTTCGATACATCGAAGGTACTACAAAAGGATGGAAAACATCTAAAGATTGTCCAATACCAATATAGGGTTCACCTAAAAAATAACCCTAGGCATGATCACCCTCAAATGATTCCATCTATGGAGTGGAAAGCCTTGGTGGAAGATGGAAAAGAGAAGGGCCTGAGAAAATCAGGAAAGATACCACCAGGTGGAACAGGGAGGTATGCAATACATTCCGAAATGTAGTGGTAAGCCTTAATATTACTAGATTTTATATCAATTTTGGTACATCGACTAATTTATTTAAAAACTTAATTAGGCTCTCGGACACATCTAAGGCCAAAAAGGCAAGAATTGAAAAAATTGGCCAACACAAGATTGGGCCTGGTGGTTACTCCAACTTGGCAGCCCGATATGTAAGTATCACAAAACCCAAATCTGCATCCAAATATCATACAGATTATTATTTTTGTTTTGTTCTGACAAAATGCTTTAAAATTAATGACATCATGCAAATATGAAGGCTGACCGGTTCAAATAATTGCCCAGTGCGGATTACATGAAGCTTGGCTTCAAACAAGGCTTTGACGCCGTTGTTGAACACCGGAGAAGCTTGTCTGGGAATACTGCATGATCTTCTGCCGATCCATCTGGTGCTCAGGTATGTGAAAACTATATAGTTTAATGATAATTTATTAATGCTCATCCAATTTGTTCCTTATAAATAAACTAACATAAATTATTTATTCTTTTTTGTGCAGGAAAGTAATGATCTCGTTCATGTCGAGGATGTAGTACATGATCAACCAAACGAAGATCATGCTTCTCATCTTGGTAATGAATTTATTAATGTGCTACTACTTTTTATAGACCATTGCAGATGATGAACATTAATTCTAATTCTACACAATTCAACTATAGAGCATGTAGCTACAGATCATAACATGGAATAGGTTGGGCCAGTATGAGATAATGTTGAACATGTTGATGTGCACATGGCAAGTAAAAACACACATTCGTAATGTTTTTTAAATTAATTACTTGTATTTATCAAAATATAAATATATTAATGAAATGTTTTGACATTATTGCAGAAATTCATCGCCCCTCACCTGAAGTTCAACCTTGCGAGCAGACTAGTAGGGATACCGATGATCAGATTCCCGAAGATCTGACTCTAACTAAATATTTAAAGAGAAGAATGTTGAAATATTGTAACTTCGAAGAATATTCTATATGTATCTTTTTGTGGTCCCCGATGGTCCTACCGAGAGAACCACTTGTATTACATTCGACCCCGATGCTCCTAATCGAAATATCTAATAAGAGTCATGAGGTAGTCCCCTCTAATTGTAAAGGTGGGTCATTAGCACCCCAATGTGGTTACTTGATCCTACATGTGTAACTCGAGTCGACATGATTTAAATCGAGCCTACATGTCAAATGAGTTAACTTAAATGAACGGATAAATATAAATAGAGGTGTAGTGCTCCTCATTTGGTACACACACACATTCTCACTTGTGTAGTGCATTAGTGGAGAAGAGAAGTAGCTAGAGAAGGAGGAGGATCAGGCTTTGATCTCCTTACTGGTTTTATCTTTTTGGGCATCTATATTGAGGAAGCTTTTGCTAGGTGAGCCTACATGTCAAATGAGTTAACTTAAGTGAACGGATAAATATAAATAGACGTGTAGTGCTCCTCATTTGGTACACACACACATTCTCACTTGTGTAGCGCATTAGTGGAGAAGAGAAGTAGCTGGAGAAGGAGGAGGATCTGGCTTTGATCTCCTTGCTGGTTTTATCTTTTATCTTTTTGGGCATCTATATTGAGGAAGATTTTGCTAGGTTTTTCCCTTTAGGGTTTTCCCAGGATAAATATTTGTGTTCCTTTTTTATGGTTGTGCTTGTCTATCTTTCAGTGATCCTGTTTATATGCTTTTGTCATGAAAATGAAATGAAATACTGATGTCTTAGCTAAGCATATGAAAAATTTAGCATGGTATCAGAGCTAACGTGAAAAGAAGACATTGTGCAGCTGCAGAAGTTAGGGATTCTTACTTTTTGGGTCTCTTTCCACAATCCATCAGCAAAAGTATGCTAGGATGACTCTCCATTGAAGGGCGCATCTTTCTGTCGAAGCGGAATTCGATTTCGAGCATTTTCAGTTTTCTATGTGGAATTTAGGGCTTTCTACAGAAGAGGAATTTTTGAGTGAGACCAGCATAGGATTTTTATCCTCATCAAAAATGAATTTTAGAGACCTGGATCAAGAAATTTGGTTGGGTGAAACTCTGGGAAAGTCAAACCCTAGTTTGACCCCGAGCTAGAAAAAAACCCTAAATACTAAAACTGCTACGCTTTGGTACATTCGCTATATTCCGAGATTGGAAAAGGATCAAGAGATAAAAATTGCAGGGGCCAAATATAAAATTCGGATGAACACTGTCTCCAAATTTCATTCTCAGATTTGCTGTATTCCAGGAGATATGTTCTCTCCAAGTTAGTGTTCCAGCCTCTTCCAGAATTCATTCCTAAATAGGACACCTGGGTAGAATTGCAATATCTTGGGATTCAGAGGTCCAAATGGAATTCCTAAAGATGTTCCAGAAAGGGAATGGAATTTAATTTCAGTGGTCTGAATATCAGACTCAGAAGATAAACCAGTGACATGTGGCATGCTGTACAATTTCACTATTCTGAACAGTCATGTAACAGGTCACCTTGGGAAAAGGATCATAAATCCCGAATAGTGAAACCAATTCTTATGAAACCTATGGTGTTGGATTAGGAACATTTTAGGTTACCTCAGTACAAAATTACAGACACAGAGGAGTATAAATTTTGGAGATATCACAGAAACAGTAACAGGAATTTCTGCTAAAGAAATTGGAAAATTAGGGCTTCCTATTCTGGGAGCTTCCCTCCACTGTTTTCAGAAATGGAGTACATTGGACAGATCCATTTGAAGAGATATAGCCAATCAGATCTGAAAGATTCCAAGTTTTTGAAATTATGGTTTCTGTGACAAACCCTAGATCAGCCAGCTCTAGAACCAGGACGGACACCTCAAATCAGTAAGATCTAATTCTTTGCTATGTTCATTTGAGGTTCTCATTTCAAAGTGATCTATGACATTAGCTTGATGATAAGCTTGGTGAAGTTGACAACTTCCAAGCCTAGAAGTATATGATCTCTCTGAAGAAAATGGATTGGACACCTACATGAGCATAGAGGTTCTAGTTTCAGAGGTAGATGAGGCTAGAAGCCTTTCTCAAGAAGAACTTGGTCAAATCCCAGAACATCATTGATGATTCAGTTATGAATCAACTTGTACTACAAGTGTCTTTTCTAAATACATCGATGAGGTTTGATTCCTTGACCGAGCTATTTGAAGGGAAGAACATAAATCGAAATATGACCTTAAGAAATCAGCTGAAGAATATGAAGATCCAGAATGCAAAGACCATGCAGTCATAAGGATCTCTCAAATCAAAGGACAACTTCAAGCAGGGAAAGAAGAAGTGAAGAATGCAGAAGTGGTGATGTCCACCTTGAATGGCTTTCTAGGATCATGGAATTCATTCATTCAAGAAATGTGTTCCAGAAGGAAGTAGTTATTTTTAGCAGACTTTGGGAAGAAGAAGAAGCTCGTCTCTGAAGATCAAGCTCTCATCTTCCAAAGAAGATCCCTCAATCAATGAGGAATATGAAGATCTCAACTCTTGAAGAACTGCTTATCCACCCCAGCATTTGGATAAGAAATGATGCTATCATGAATGAAGAAGATGATGAAGTTGAAGACTCAAGAAGGAGTATACCCATGAAACAAATAAAAGATAAGTATTCAATTGCCATTTCATGATATTGTTTTGTTATACATTTGATTATATTCAGTTGATGTGTTATGCATGATAGATTGTTTGCATTATTGACTGTATACTTCTGATATGCATGTGATGGGTAAGTAGCTCATGGTGCTATACAACTTTCCATTGCTACTTATCAAACCTCTTTGCTGACATATTGGATTACTGCACAATCTCAATAATGTCACGGTGGAGATGGAAGGCATCTAGAAAGTTTATAAATGTTGTATTGACTAAACAGTTGCATGATGCATAAGAATTTGTCGTTATGCATATGTTTTATGAAATAGTTCTAACCATGAAACTGATGCATTTGAATTGTAGGAAAGGTCATGTACAACCTCCTACAAGAAAATAAAGATGAGACTTGTTCTGAAGAACAAGTGATGACAATTCAAGATCCACTCCAATAAACATGAATCTAAAGCTCTGAGGGTCAGAGATACCATGACGGAAGAAAGAGCTTTAGAGAGTGGTAGATCCACCTTGAAGGATGAAGACCGCCATGGGTACAAGAGATAAATCAAGATGAAGAAAAGAATGCTATGATCAAAGAATAATAGTTGATCATGGGGAATTATGTATATGATATGATGGAACAAGTGTACAAAGCAAGGTTCGTGATTCTCCCCAGAAAGAATAGACTATGGCATGACATACTCTATTGACCAGTATATATCAAGCATAGAACCACCTGAACAGAATGAAGAGGGAAGATGATACTCCACTTCAGGGGGAGTGACTATAGAAAATTATATCTGAGTTCGACATGGTATGACATGATGGATAGCTTTGTGA
>LPNX010931567.1:10056-32887 GCA_001517045.1 Pseudotsuga menziesii
AAGATAGAAGGAATCAAGTATGCAAGTTGAAGAAGGCCCTCTATGGCTTGAAGAAAGCTCCCAGAGCTTGGTATGGAAGAATAGATAGTTTCCTAATGAGCATGGGCTTTTCCAAGAGTAAAGTCGATCCTAACCTTTCCTACAAGGTTGTAGAAGATGTACCTGTCATTCTATTGCTATATGTGGATGACTTATTCTTGACAGGGAATGAGAAACAGATCATGGAAAGCAAGAAGAAACTAGCGAAAGAATTTGAGATGAAATACCTTGGGTTAATGCATTATTTCCTAGGTCTGGAAGTATGGAAAATTTCAGAAGGAATATTTCACAACCAGGGAAAGAATGTGGTAGAGATATTGAAGAGATTCAATATGTTGAAATGCAAAGTCATGGCCACACCCATGGACTCCAACCTGAAGCTGTTAGCTGATGACTCATTAGAGTTAGTGGATGTGACTCACTATAGACAAATCATTGGGTCACTGATGTACTTAACAAATACCAGACCAGACATGTGTTTTGCTGTGAACACCTTAAGTCAATATCTTGTTCAACCAAGACGGGTTCACCTAGTAGCTGCAAAACATGTGATGAGATATCTGAAAGGGACTATAGACTTTGGTCTATATTATGATGGTAGCCATGAGTATAGATTGTATGGCTACACAGATGCAGATTGGGCTGGAAGTATCTCAGATAGGAAAAGCACATCAGGTATATGCTTTTGTTTGAGCTCTGTTATGAGTTCATGGTTTAGCTGGAAACAGTTCAGTGTTTCTCTTAGCACGATTGAAGCAGAATACATAGCAGATTGCTCTACTAAGTTGTGAAGCCATATGGATTTAGAAGCTGATATCAGGTCTCTTTGACCTAAAGATGGACACAACAATGATTATATGTGATAACCACAGTTGTGATGTCAAAGAACCCTGTGTACCATGTAACACGTAGAAATCTGGTATTTCTACATACAAGATAAGATGAAGATAATGATACTGTAGATGCAGATGATGGTGATTTATTATTTCTATACTGAATATAGAGATGATGATGTTTCAGTATTCCCATATTGAAGATATAGATGATGATGATTTCAGTATTCTCATACTGAAGATATAGATGATATTTCAGTATTTATATACTGTAGATACAGATGATGGTGATTCCGTATTTCTATACTAAATATAGAGATGATGATAATTTCAGTATTTCTATACTGAAGATATAGATGATGATGTTTTTAGTATTCACATACTGGAAATACAGATGGTGATAGATCAGTATTCAGATATTGAATATGTAGATGATGATGGTTTGGATGATGATGTACTAACGAAGGCTCTGCCTCGAGTAGAGTTCAAACACTTTCGAGACAAGCTTGGTGTTGTTCAAAAAGAACTTCCTCAAAAGGGGGAGTAGTGATGTTGCAGTGGGATTGTATCATCCCTGGGCATTTTCCCTAAAGTGATCCGGAGACCTCGGTCCTCGAGAATGAAGAGGGATTGTATCATCCCGGGACATCTGTCCATAATAGATCCGGTGACCTCGGTCCTCGAGAACGTGGTGGGATTGTATCATCCCTGGGCACTTTCCCTAAAGTGATCCGGAGACCTCGGTCTTCGAGAATGAAGAGGGATTGTATCATCCTAGGAAATCTATCCATAATATATCCTATGACCTCGGTCCTCGAGAATGTGGTAGGATTGCATCATCCTTGGACATTGTCCTAAAGTGATGGGGAGTGATTATCCCATAATTGTATCCGGTGACTTAGGTCATTGAGAATGTGGTAGAATTGTGTCATCCTTGGACTCAAGTCCTAAAGTGATAGGGAGTGATTATCCCGTAATTGTATCCGGTGACTTCGGTCATCGAGAATGTGGTAGGATTGCATCATCCTTGGACTCAAGTCCTAAAGTGATAGGGACTGATTATCCCGTAATTGTATCTAGTGACTTTGGTCGTCGAGAATGTGGTAGGATTGCATCATCCTTGGACTTAAGTCCTAAAGTGATAGGGAGTGATTATCTCATAATTGTATCCAGTGACTTCGGTCGTCGAGAATGTGGTAGGATTGCATTGTCCTTGGAATTAGTCCTAAATTGATAGGGACTGATTCTCCCGTAATCAATCTAGTAACTTAGGTTGTCGAGAATGTGGTGGGATTGTATCATCCCTAGACTTTAAGTCCAAAAGTGATCCAAAGACTTTTTGTCTTTGAGTTGTGGATTGCAGGTTGTTGTTGCTGATGATGATGCCGTACTGAATCGAAAGATCAGAGTATGATGATGATGACGTACTGATCGAAAGATCAGAGTATGATGATGATGACGTACTGATCTAAAAGATCAGAGTATGCTGATGACGCGCTATGATTATGATGTTTCTGATCGAAATATCAGAGTATGATGATGATGTTTCTATGATGATGATGTTTCTGATCGAAAGATCAGAATGTGATGATGATTATGATCGACAGATCAAAATATGATGATGATGATGTTGCTGCTGATCGAAAGGGAAAAGTGTTGATGATGGTATTGCTGATCGAGAGATCAAAGTACTGAAGATGTTGCTGCTGATTGAAAGGTCAAGGTGCTGAAGATGATGTTGCTGATCGAAAAGTCAAAATGCTAAAGACGTTTCTGATCGAAAGGACAAAATACTAAAGATGTTGTTACTGATCAAAATGTCAAAGTGCTGAAGATGTTGCTGATCGAAAGGTCAAAATGCTGAAGATGTTGTTGCTGATCGAACAGGAAAAGTGATAAAGATGTTGCTGATCGAAAGGTTCAAGTGCTGAAGATGTCATTTCTAATTGAAAGATCAAAATGCTGAATATGTCGCTGATCAAAGACTGAAGATGTTGCTGATGGTTGAAGATGAAGACTACATGATGTTGAAAAGCTTCCAATGATTTATAGATGTGTTACCCTGCTGATGTTGATGATGTCCCCTATCTCTACTCTTGTTGTTGTTGATGTTACTGTAGAATACCCTTCTCGTTAAGGGGGAGTGTTGAAATATTGTAACTTCGAAGAATATTCTATATGTATATTTTTGTGGTCCCCGGTGGTCCTACCGGGAGAACCACTTCTATTACATTGTACCCCGATTCTCCTAATCGGAAGATCTAATAAGAGTCATGAGGTAGTCCCCTCTAATTGTAAAGGTGGGTCATTAGCACCCCAGTGTGGTTACTTGAGCCTACATGTGTAACTCGAGCCGACATGATTTAACTCGAGCTTACATGTCAAATGAGTTAACTTAAGTGAACGGATAAATATAAATAGAGGTGTAGTGCTCCTCATTTGGTACACACCGTACACATTCTCACTTGTGTAGCGCATTAGTGGAGAAGAGAAGTAGCTGGAGAAGGAGGAGGATCAGGCTTTGATCTCCTTGCTGGTTTTATCTTTTATCTTTTTGGGCATCTATATTGAGGAAGCTTTTGCTGGGTTTTTCCCTTTAGGGTTTTCCCAGGATAAATCTTTGTGTTCCTTTTTTATGGTTGTGCTTGTCTATCTTTTAGTGATCCTGTTTATATGCTTTTGTCATGAAAATGAAATGAAATATTGATGTCTTAGCTAAGCATATGAAAAATTTAACAAAGAAAATTAAAAAGGAAGTGACTAAACAAATTTTGATTAATTCTTATTTATAAAAAAAAATTTAATGGTTTTTTTCCTTTGTTTCATCAATGAATGTTTGAATGAATGCTTTATTGAATGGTTTACTAATTTTTTTTTCTGCCATTGACTAAATTAATATTTTAATGAATGAGTTAATGAATGGTTTAATGAAAGGTTTTTTCAGCTGTTGAATGATTGAATGGTTTAATGAATGTTTTAAAGAATGATTTAATGAAAGCCTTTTTCAACTATTGAGTGAAATAATTTGGATTGTAGATGCATTGTTATTTGCATTGTGAAATAGTGAAATAAATTGTTATTTGCAAGTATAGGCATTGGTTTTGGGGAGTTGAGAGTGATGTGAGGGGGGGTAGGGGCCATAAGAGCTTCCACATTCACGTGATTGGTCATGTTTAGTAGAGAATATTAAATTATTCTCGAAACAGAGAGGAGCTCAATGAATGGTAAGGAAGAATACATTACAAAACATCTATTTCTATATTTTTACTGTGTAATTTTCACTATTGCTATTTGACTCCTCCATTGAAACTTGTTACAGATAGCGTTGAGAAACATTTTCATAGTTAAGAGGCAAAAAATAGATTTTTGATTAGATCGATGGCCTTATATACATAGTATTTTTGGTTATCCATGTTTTATCAGGTGATATATTGCAATAGAATTGTATTTTTTTAGATTGGTTTTGTTATTTTCATAAACAAACATAAATATATTTGATGGGTCCTAACATGAAACTATTGCAATAGGACAAAAAATGAAGTATGTTGAATGATGTTTTGAAAGGTAAAGCATAAGAAGACAGTGTGAAGATCCAGAAATCAAGGTATAATTATGTTTTCTTTTGTTTGATTGAGTTGTGTATTGGGTATTTATGCATGTGCACACACATACATTTAGTTGATGATGATGATTACCATACATAGAGGTGAACTTTGTTCTATCTGATCTAAGCAATTACCTTAAATATTTTGATTTATCATGATAACTAGCCCCTTGGTAATACTTTACCAATACCATATAGCTAGGACAACAAAATTAAATGTAGGCATTTCATTACAAGGAATTTGATAGGCATTTGAGTTTGATGGGAATATGAAAGTTCAAAAGACAGAAAAAGATAGATAGACTTGTGAGGAAAATGGTATCTGAAGTGTTGTTTTCCTATTATTCCGCATGAGTATATTGTTATCTGCCCCAGTTTATCTTTCTCCAATAGTTTTGTAATTTGTTTCTTAATCTCATATCTTGTTCAACTTTAATGGTTGATTGTGCAATGGTAAACCTATGTTTATATTTGTTCTTATCCGTGTAGGTTGTGAGTTGGGCATGGTACACATTGGTATTTTCAGTTTCCATTGTAACTTTTCACCCCAACATCACTGTGCACTTTATTATTCATAATTGCTAATTTGTTACAAATTCTTCTTTGTGCAAATATTTTATTAGGCATCTATATCTTTCTGCATTGCTTCCAATTTATCACTGATTTTAAAGTGGTCACTTAGAGCAAACATCTCAACTCTGGAATACAAAAGATGAATGACTGCATTGATAATTATGGTAAAAAAGTATTGAGATTTTCTTGAAAAAAAAAGATCTATTTGCTACTTTATTTCTGGAAGGCATTGTTTGAATGGTTAAGTTATAAAAACTATTTATTTTTGTTGTTTTCAAGCAATCTTCCAAAGGTATCCATTGCCTAAAAAAGAGTATTAGTCATTTTCACTGATTTAGAATGATAGATCACTAGATTTGGTCTGACATCTTTTCGCTTAAGGCAACATTTTCACATTTGTTGGAAATAGTTTCGATGTTCTTTCCCAAGGAAAATATGTTTTTATTGAAGAAACCCCATTTGCAGCCATGAATTTTGGTGGTGTTGATCCTAATCACTTCAAGGGTAAAAATCAATATGCTCCTGTTACTCAAAATAGTTACTGGATAGTATGTAATAGAATCATGTTAGTTTTCCAGGTTTAATATTGATTGTATTTAAGGATAAACACATGCATACCATGTTAATTGTATGAGTCAATATAGTTACTAGTAGGTATGCCATGGGATTAATATACTCTAATAAATCGATTTTGCTATTTCCTTCAGTCTGACATGGGAGACTTCCCCATTGATGATCAATCAACAGGTCAGCATATAGTCCATCTTATCCAATTGGGCACATGATTGCTTCTTCTTAAGGAATCTTATGAAAATAGTGATGGCATTTTATGAACATTTTGTTGCAGGTTTCTATCCTAGAGGTTGTGTTTCTATTGCAGATTCTGGAACTTCATTGCTAGCTGGTCCATCGGTAAAGCATGCATACCTTTGATCTTTTGTAAATTTCTTGTATAAGTTAGTGGTGTTTTCTAGGTCTGTGCACGATATGCTATTGTTGTAAATCATAAGTGTTTCATAGCCAAACCAAGGATATAGGGCAAAAAAAGCTATTTCAGAATCATAACCAATAGAGTATTATCATTTAAACCACTTTTCTTTGAAATCAACATTAGTAGACAATTTTATCATCTAGCAAGTGTAAGTATTAGCAACCATCATGTATCATCACATAGGCATTATTATCATCATTTAGATTAAATGTAAATACTACTGTATATCAACATGAAATACCAACTGAGTTAACCATCCTTTTAAGGGTTTATACAAGTACTCCTTAGCCTGAAAAGAATGCTTTTGGAAGGCAGAATTCAATTA
Source organism: Pseudotsuga menziesii (assembly GCA_001517045.1). NCBI lineage: Eukaryota > Viridiplantae > Streptophyta > Pinopsida > Pinales > Pinaceae > Pseudotsuga > Pseudotsuga menziesii. The sequence goes on from LPNX010931567.1 coordinate 16,422, forward strand.
TGTTGTTGATATTTCCCCATAACTCAAATATGACCCTAAATTGGTTTATTTTGCATGTCTTTTTGATAGGTTTTAGGGATAGAAATGATAGTAACACTGCTCATTAAGGAAAGAGTCCCTAAATTTCCCTACTAAGCAATCAAATGTGGTCGTTGTAAGGCATACAGTAAACTTTTATCAATGCCAAATTATCCCAACCCCTGAAACATGTCAAATATGAAACCCTAACTCTGACCTTTGAGTGGTTTTCTTAGGTTGCTTCTCAAGTTCGTGGATGTAGACAGGAATATAGGTGACGCACTTGAGGATCTAGGGCTAAATAGGCAGACCAAAATTTGAGGGTGGCTTATAATTTGAAAATTGTTGTTATTTTTAGATTATTGAATTTTATAAATTTCTAAGGTTTTCTAGTTTATAAAAACGCAGATATAATCTAACACTACACTAATCACTCAAATGCATATATTTACACATGAAATACTACATTTTGATCAAAATGACAAATATTAGGGTTTTTGTGAAATTTACTTCAAACCCAAGGCCATGAAGGATGGTGATCAACCTCCCTCTTCGAATATTTTCCTAAGCCTCACCAACCAGGACTTCCAAAAATAACCTCTAGGGTTTGTTGGAAGATCCTAATTAGAGAAAAATGTAGAGATCTAAGGACAAACAAGAGAAAAATCCTTCAAGAGGATGTTTTATAACATGTAAAAGTTGACAAAAGCTGGTAAAAATCCCTAATTTAGAGAAAATGCAGCATTACAACCACCATTCAATCCATAGAAGCATATTTTCACCAAACTTTACCAATGGAGCAACCAAGAAAACCCTAGATCCCCCTTGTGCTTGTGTTCTTCCAGCAATGCTAGCATCAATATTGCATGTGCATGAAACCCTAGAATTCACCCATCATTTTACCATAAATCCAAAGAAGAAATAGTAATATGTTTGATAAGTTTCCCCTGTGAATCCATAGGCAATCCTATATCATTAGAATGCATTAACAAAGCTAGAGTAGGAGTTTTAAGCAAAAACTTTGAAAAAAAATACAATTTATTTTTGTGATCAACTTTTTCGTGGGCTTCATTTTGCTTGTCAAAAGTGGGCCAATCTAATGCTCCTGCAACTCCACAACCATTGTAAACCAGTATTTATATGGAATCATTGGTTTATTCTCTTCAATATGAAGGCCCTCTTAAAGATTGCCTCTTTGTACGAAGTCATAGACAATAAGGCATTCCTTGCCCCGTGCATAATAGCTAATACAAAGTAGTTAGATGGTAATCGTTATGCTTAATACTTAGCCACCGATGGTGGTTATAATAGAACATTATGTTTTCTTGTAGTAAAAAGAAACTGTGAAGCCTTATAGAGTTTCTCTTCTTCCGGCAAATACTTTATTATTAGACCGTGAGATATCTCGACTTTAATATCTGTTTGTTTTAGTAGCCAAAGCCTTCATAGACTCCATTCACTGCATCAGAAGCATTGACCGACTGATCATTGGTCTTCTTATAAATATATCTTTCATAAAAGCTCTGTTTCCATCTCTCTGGGAAAATAAAGGGATTCACTAGCTGCAAAAGGATTGGATGCTATAAACTCATGCTCCCATCCTGTATAAAACACAACAACAACACAAAGCATAAAAATGGAAAGATATATAATAAATTACAAAGGGAAATGCATGATGAATTTGGAAAAATTGGGTTATAAAGGAGATCAATGTTTTTCCTGCGTTGCCAGCCTCTCCTAGGGATCCACTTGTCACTATTTTGTTGTCTAGGTAACGGCAGAGGGAATCGCTATCTTTGGAAGGAAGTTGAGCAAGGATACATAGTGATTTAGCTTTGGGAAGGTAAATTGTTGTCTTTGATAGAAGATAGACACCAACACACACAATGATTCCTTTTGGAAGCAAAGACAAGTAAAAACATCAATGAACATCCAATCTGGACTCGCCATCTAGAGTTAAATAGTTATGTGAGCTTAGTAGAATCAAATTGTTGTGCATGATGGCATGTGTGCATTGGAATCTCAACGATTTAGTTTGGAAGGACAATAGGCTTTGCTGGGGAAGGCAATTACTGCTCAAATCAATAAATGCCGAGCCCACATGCATGAAAAATCATTGTCTTGAGGGACCACATGCAAAATCGTTGTTTTGCTTGGGAGGATCCTGCTTTAACGTACAACAATTTAGCCTAGGGGAAGGTTGAATGCTTTGCTAGAGGAATTTCCTCTGAAAGACACAAACTCCCTGGCCCACACTTGTTATCAAATCGCTATAACTAAGTGAAATCTTTCAATTTTTTTTTGTTAAATCTATCAACAGGCGTCACTTTTCTGACGTTCTTTTGATGGTTCAATGAAACCATCTAATGGCCATGTCATGACTCCGATGCTTCAGACCGTCGGACGACCGACGCTTCAAGTGTCGGGCTGAGTCGAATATCCGACGATGTTGCCATGCCTCCGACCCTTTCCCGTCGGAAGGCCGACTCTTCAAGTGTTGGATGGCATTGAACATCTGACACTTTTGGATAAAAATACTAACATCATCACCATTCCTTTGACACTTCTGTCCATTGGAAGGCTGATGCTTCAAGTGTCGAATGGCGTCGGATTTCTGACGGTTTATGCAAGTTTTGATTAACACTTTGGAAGAGAAAACGGTCAAATAGGTGACACCATGGTGTGTTGGATATTCGATCCACACTGGTAGGATTTCTAAGATCTGATGTTATGCCACTGATGGCAAAGAAAAGTGTATGTGTCAAAAATGTGACAGAGAAGTGTTGAATTTTAGACATGCAAGGTTTCGGATTTTGGGTTGAAATTCTGTTGTGTATGGGAAACCTAATGTTTTTGGATGGATTATAAGGTTAATACACTTATCCATATACTTCATAGGTTGAATTTGGGATGAATTTTAAATTACATGGGAGTGTCATGGACACTGGGCTAGATTCCCCTTACCTTTATGACATCTATGACACCAATGATGGAGATTCTATGACAGTTATGACACAAGTCAAATATAAAGGCTGAAATATGACATATCTGACATGTCAGGCCTGAATAGAGAATCTTAGAGGGCGCTTAAGGGAGTTGGAGAAGGCTAAGAGGTTCTTACTTGAATTCGGGGGAAGATGGAAGGTGAAGAGAGAGGCCACATGGCATAGCATGAGCAACCACACCAATTTAACTTGGATTTGGTTTATGTATGGATGTGGAATATTAGAAGACCAATAATTTTTATAAAATGTAGAGATCAGCCAAGAGACAGGTCCTTTGATCATTTGTGAAAATTGTTATTATGAAGAGAGAGAGCTAGTGGATGACTAGTTCATGCCTTAAACAATTTCGAGGGTGAAAGATTCCCATCCTAGTTGGTGTTTGGTGAGGCCACTCAGGTCTTTCAAGGAGCTTCAATGGAGTCATAACTTATAGGTGCAAGCTACATCAGCTCGTGGACATATCAATGTTGATGTATTTGTAACTTCGAAATGTATTCACTTGTATATCTTATGTATTGTACCCCGATGTTCCTATTGGGAAGTATCAATAATGTATTTGAGTCATGTCATACCTCGGTATTCCTATCGGGAGAATAAATAATGTAAAAAATTCATGTAAATCCATAGAGGGTAACCCTCCTTATTGACCAAGGATTAAAGTCCTCGCAGTTGCTGGGCACTAGGGTTATTAGACTCTCCTAGAGAATTCGACTCTGGTGAGTTATTGTCAAGTCAGGAATTAGTATAAATAGAGAATGAGACTCTCTATTTATCACACAATCAGTCACACTCAGTTGTAGCGCATAACTGATAGAGAGAAGAAGTTGCGAAAAGAGAGAGAGAGACAACTGCTGTCGGGAGATCATCTTTGGGTTTTACTTTTGGTGCTCATTCTATCTCTGAGGAAGTTGCAAGGTTTTCTCCTTTATGGTTTCCTCGAGGAAAATATTTGTGTTCATTGTCTCTTGTGATTGATTATTGTGCTTGTTATTCTCTCAGATAAAATCCTAAGATAATTATGTTTGAAATAAATAAAAATCTAACATGGTATCAGATCTAACCTGAGAAGAAGACACTATGCAACTACGGAAGCTAGGGATTCTTAATTTTTGGCTCTTTCTCCACAATCCATCAGCAAAAGGAGGCTAGGTTGAACCTCCATTGAAGGGCTCATCTTTCTGTCGAAGCATAATCTGATTCTGAGCACTTTGAGTTTTTGACCTACCACTGCATTGGGAAATTAGGGATTTTCACTAAAGATGAATTTTTGAGTGAGCCTAGGCTAGGATTTCTCTCCTCCTCAATATCGAAGTTAGAGACAAAAATCAAGGTTTTTGGTTGGGTATAACTCTGGGAAAGTCAAACCCTAATTTTCCCTAGAACCAGAAAACCAACACTACAACAGATCAGCTTCAAATCCAGTTTTCGGCTTCTCAAATTGGTAAGATCTAAATATTTTGTATTTCCATTTGAGGTTCTTAGTTAAGATGTCTCATCACACCAAAATTGATGAAAATATTGGGGGAGCTGATAACTTCTGAGCTTGGAAGTATAGGATCTCATTCGTCCTGGAAGAAAATGAGTTAGACTCTTACATCAGTGAAGAGGTTCCAGTTCTAGAGGGAGATGAGGCTAAGACCTTACACAAAAACAAATTGGTCATGGCTAAGAGTATTATTGGTGATTCAATCAAGGATCACCTCATACCACAGGTGTCCTCCCTAAAGACACCTAAAGCAATGTTTGATGCCCTGACCAAGCTGTTTGAAGGAAAGAACATAAAATGGAAGATGACTTTGAGGAACCAATTGAAGAATTTGAAGATCCAGAATGTGGATACCATACATTCATACTTTACAAGGGTCTCCCAGATCAAAGAACAACTTGAAGTAGTGGATGAAGAAGTGGAGAATGCAGATATTGTGATGACCACCTTGAATGGTCTCCCTAGGTCATGGGAATCATTCGTTCAAGGGATCTGTGGTAGAAGAAAGCTAGTCACCTTCAGTAGAATGTTGGAAGAATGCTCACAAGAAGAAGCTCAAATAGTAGACCGAGAAGAAAAGATGGGAAGTGAAGATAAAACTCTCATAGTACACTCCAATAAAAGTAGAAGGGACTATCACCATCCCAAAGGTAATCATTCTAACCAGAAAGATAACTCTAGAAGACCTACCAGAGATCTATCTAAATTCAGATGCTATACATGTGATGAAAAAGGACAATTTGCCAAAGATTGTCCTAGAAATAAAGGTGCCTCTCAAAAGAATAAGAACTACAAGAGAATACATCATGCTCATGTTGCAGAGGATGATGAACTTTCCAAGAAAAGAATCAAACAAGAAAGTGAAGATTATACAAGAGGGGAGCAAGAGGGAGGATTATACAAGCTAAAGGGCCAACCAGAACAAGCCTTGGTACATGACTTAGTAGAGATACATGAACTTTGGCATAGAAGGCTTGCACATGTGCACTATATATCACTACCACTTGCAAGAAAATTTGTTGAAGGTCTTCTAGAAATTCAAGCAAAACATGACGGTTTCTACAAAGGATGTGCGAAAGTAAACAACACAAACAAGACATTTCTAAGTAGCGAGAGCAAGAAAAAAGGAATCTTGGAAATCATCCACTCTGATGTATGCGGTCTGATGTCATCCAGTTCATTGAGTGGGTATGTATACTATGTTTCTTTCATTGATGATTTTTCTAGAAAGACATGGATATACTTATTGAAGAAAAAATATGAAGTATTCAGTAAGTTCAAGGAATTCAAGGCCTTGATCTAGAATCACACAGAAAATAAGATCAAAACCTTTCGATCAGACAATGGTCGAGAATTCACATAAAAGGAATTCAAAGAGTTATGCAAAGATTCAGGGATTAAGAGGGAGTTAACCACTCCATATAATCCACAACAGAATGAGGTCACAAAAAGGAAGAACAGAACAATCATGGAAGCTGCAAGGGAAATGCTTCATGATCAAGATATTCTAATGCATCTATGGGAAGAAGTTTCTAGGACAACAGTGTATGTACAGAACCGTACTCCACACAAAGTACTTGAGAACAAAACACCCGAAAAATTCTTTTCCGAGAAGAAACCAGAGATCATCCATCTCCAAATATTTGGTTCTCCTGTGTACACACACATTCCAAAAGAAAAGAGGACAAAGTTAGATCCTTCTAGAAAGAAGGGTATATTTGTGGGATATAGTGAAAGATCAAAAGCTTACAGAATATACTTCCTAGGATTCAAGAAGATTGACATTAGAAGAGATGTAACATTCAATGAATATTCAACATACAACAAGTCCAGAAAGAGACCTATTGAAGAACCTAAAGAAACAAAAGTACCCAGAATTCAAGATATAACTATGAACGATGCAACTCAAGAAGAAGATCAATAAATAGAAGAACCCCAGGAACCTGTAGATACACCCCAGGAGAAGAATCCTCACAAGAGGAAACCTGCATGGCTACAAGAGGCTATCCAAGGTGCAAGAAGATATGGGGCTCCAGAAAAAATGAATAGAGAAAGGAAGAGAACTCGATCCTACTCCGGATATGTATCCCTATTATGTGACATCATTGGTAAAGGACATTCCAACCATGAACAAGTGGTAGAGAAGAAAGAATGGAAGGATGCTATGATCGAGGAGTGCCAGTTGATCATGAAGAATGATGTATGGGATGTTGTTCCAAGACCAGAGGGGAAGTCTGTTGTGACTTCTAAGATCAAGCATGCTACAGATGGTAGTATAGAAAAATATAAGGCAATATTTGTGGCTCGTTGCATCTCCAAGAAAGAAGGAATAGATTATGAAGAAACCTTTGCACCTGTAGCTAGATACACTTCCATCAGACCAGTACTTGCTTTGGCTACTGTAATGAAATGGAAGATACACTAGATGGATGTCAAGACTAATTTCTTGAATGGTGTAGTATAAGAGGAAGTGTATGTGGAGCAGCCACTCGGTTTTGAGACACATGACAAGGAGACTCATATACGTATATTGAAGAAAGCCCTATATGGTTTGAAACAGGCACCCAGGACATGGTACAGCAAAATTGACAGCTTCTTGACTAGTTTGGGCTTTACCAAGAGTAAAGTAGATTCCAACGTTACTACAAGGTTGAAGAAGCGAAACCAGTGATACTCCTACTGTGTGTAGATGATCTGATTGTAACAGGTGATGATGGGTTGATTGCTGATACGAAGAGGAAGCTTTCTGTCAAGTTTGAGATGAAGGAATTGGGCATGATGCACTATTTTCTAGGCATGGAGGTGTGGTAGAATGCAGATGGAATTTTCCTGGGTCAAAGGAAGTATGAAGTAGTGATCCTGAAGAGGTTTGGGATGATGGATTGCAAGGCCATGACCACACCTACGGCATCAAAACTGAAGCTATTGAGTGATGCTTCACCAGATTCGGTTGATGCTACGATGTATTGTCAAATGATTGGGTCCTTGATGTACTTGAAAAACACGAGACCAGACATTTTCTTTGCTATGAACACATTGAGCCAGTACCTGACATATCCAAGACAAGTTCACTTGATTTCTGCAAAGAATATTCTGAGGCACCTAAAGGGTACAGTTGATTATGGGCTCAAGTATGAGGCAAATCAGAAGATTAACCTAGAGGGTTATGTGGATTTGGATTGGGAAGGCAATGCCATTGATAGGAAGAGCACTTTTGGGTGTTGCTTTAGTATGGGATCAGGTGTGATCTCTTGGTTTAGCAGGAAACAGTCCTGCGTGGTACCGAGTACAGTTGAAGCAGAGTATGCCGCAGCTTGTTCGAATAGTTGTGAGGTAGTATGGCTAAGGACGCTACTATCTGATTTGTTTGATCTCCAGTTGGATGCTACTTGTATATATTGCGACAACCAGAGTTGTGTGAAGTTGTCAGAGAACCCAGTGTTCCATGACAAGTCAAAGCATATCAAGATCAGATATCACCATATCCCAGATATGGTGAAGAGAGGAGCAGTGAAGCTCTTGTATGTTCCGACAAATGAGAAGATAGCTCATGTGTTGACCAAACCATTAGCTAGAGTGAAGTTTGAGTACTTCATGGAGAAGCTTGGTGTTCTCTAGATCAAGATTCCTTTCAAGGGGAAGTGAATCCTCCGTGAGCCCTTTTGACATGATGATAGGATTGGTTCCTTCCATGATTATATGTAATTTTAGATCCATTCTAATATGATTGTGGGATGTGTTCCCCCATGATCAGATGTAAGTGCAGACCCCTTCTAACATGGTTGTGGGGGGTGTTCCTCCCATGGTCAGATATAAGTGTTGAGCCTTTCCAACATGGTTGTGGGATGTGTTCCTCCCATGGTCAGATATAAGTGCTGATCATTTCCAACATGGTTGCCGGATGTGTTCCTCCCATGGTTGGATATAAGTGTTGGGCCTTTCCGATATGGTTGCGGGATGTGTTCCTCCCATGATCAGATGTGAGTGATGGGCCTTTCTGACATGGTTGTGGGATGTGTTCCTCCCATGGTCATATTTGAGTGCTGGGTGTGCCTTTATGACATGGTGGTGGATGTGTTCCCCCCATGGTCAGATGTAAGTGATGGGTGAGCCTTTCTGACATGGTTGCGGGATGTGTTCCTCCCATGGTCAGATATAAGTGTTGAAGAAGATGAAGACCTATGTGGAGGCTAGGCCTACACCTAGCATGAAAAAGGGTTGGCTCTGTAAAAATTCCTATGACAAGAAGAATTGAGAGATGGCACCATTTGATCGAGATAGTGGAAGCAGTAATGATGATGATGATCCAAACTTGATGTTGATCCAGTGATGATCTAGACTTGATGTTGATCCAGTGATGATTCAAACTTGATGTTGATCCAGTAATGATCCATACCTTGATGATGATCCAGAGAAGAATGTAACAAATATAAAATAAAATATTAATTAAATTAGTAATTACTAGTGAAAGGGTGTAACCCTTCACTATGTTGGCTCAAGCCATATAAGAGGAAATCCTATTGTACCTTTTTTAATCACCAACCAATATATTATTTATTATTCATATTTCATTATAAAATGATAGTTGTATTCGACTAACGGATAACCGGATTTGGTTGCTCCATTTGGTATCAGAGCTTGTATTCGGCTCCTTCAACCCCTACTTAAGCTCGGACTCGACTCATCACTTTTTATTCTTCTGTTGCTCCATTTAAACTGCTTGCACATATTGTCCCTCCTCTAACATAGCACTCCTTCCCTTTCTTCCTCCACACTACCTCCACTTTCCATACTACCTCCTCTCTCCACTTACTTCACCCTCCACCTTTCCCGCTCACGTTACTCCACAACTTCCATCTCCCCTCACCTCGTGCATGTCCCTTCTACTTCATATGTCCATCCTCATGTCCACCATTCTCCTCCCTGCGCCTGTACTACTCCTTCCACACCCTGCTCTCCATTGTTGTAGCCTACAAACCCCAATGCACTCCTCCTCTATACTCAACCGCCTCTTCACCCCTCTCCTTCCCTATTGTTTCCCCCTTCAGTGCCCACCCTCCCAGCTGTTCCAGCTTGCGTCTTCTCCAGCACCCTTCCGTTGCCCATCGTAGCCTCCACCCCTCACCTCCTTTCCATCCCTCCACCCCGTTGCCCTTCCATCCCCTAACTACCACCATCACCCTCGCCTCCATCCATGCCTGCTCCATCACCTCCCTCCACGTCGTCGCTCATCTCGGCCTCCACCTCCATGACCTGCAACCAAAAAAAAACAAGCAATATAGTATATTATAATAAATTTTAATATAATATAATATAATATATTATTTCTAATATATATTATATTTAAAAAAAAAAATCAAATATTATATATTTATTATAATATAAATAATATTATAATATTTGTAAAATATATATATATATATAGGTTATAAAAAAAAAACTATATATAAAATATTATATAGTTTATAATATATATATATATATATATTAATTAATTAGTATATTATTAACCAAAATAGCGTGGAAACACACACCTCTGCATACAAGGTCCAAGACCATGGAGGAACTAAAAGAGAAGATCGAAAAAATGGAGAAGGACATCAAGTCCCTTGTCGATAACCAAGAAGGCTTAAAGGAAAAGATGCAAAATAACAATACATTACTAAAAAACGATCTTTCTTTGGTACTAGAAAGAAGGCTCGACAACAAACTTGACATCTTGAACGAAAACCAAAAAGACGTGGATGACAAAATGAGTACCATAATGCAAAATATAAACACCTTAACACAGATCATGAGCACCATGACACATAACCATAATACATTAATCAAGATGTTACAAAGACTCATACCCAATCCGGGCCAAGTCAACGGTCCACACATGCTAGATGCCTCATTTCATGTTGCCACCCAGGAAACACTCGCAAAGAATCAAGAAGAATTGCAAAAAGAAATAAAGATTAACAATGCGACGCTTAAGCAAGAGATAGAAACACAAGTACTACCAGATATGGAGGCACGATTAAACAACAAAATAGACGCTATAAGTAAAATAGTAGAGAATAAAAAATCCAAAAAGATCCGCCAACAACGAAGCAATTCAGATATGTCACTTTCATCGTCTAGTAGTTTCAAGCCACCATCAAACCATAAGGCAAAAGGAAATCAACATCGTCCTTACAAAGTGCACCCACCTAAAGAAAAAATAGAGTGGTCAAAATACAATGGGAGTGAATACCAATGTGTTGCTTGGTTAAACAAAGTAGAAGAATACTTCGAAATTTACAACATTCAATTTGATGAGGAGAAGGTGAAATATGCATCAATGCATATGGAAGGGTACGCCTATAATTGGTACTTATGGTGGAAGAGAGATAATTTTACCTACACTTGGAACTTGTTCAAAAATGATTTTTTTAATAGGTTTCAAGGAATCAAAGAAGATGAATTTTTTAGTAAACTTACCAGACTACAGCAAGTCGGGAACATTGAGGAATTCATTCATCAATGGGAATCCTTATCAACACGAGTATTTGGGTTGTCTGACAAGCAAAGACTCGAAACCTATTTAGGAGGTCTTAAACCACACCTCAAAAAAGAGTTAAAGTTACATGACATACCTAACATAGAAGTAGCAAGACGTAAAGCAAAAGCCACAGAATGCAAATTGGAAGGAATAAAAATAAAAGGCGATAGCCATTATTGACAAGAAAAAGAGACACAATGTAGGTACTGTGCAGATACTTGGTCTCCCGACCATTAATGCGACAAACCTCAATCATACACCTAAAAAATGGAAAATAGATCAAAGTCATCTAACGGTTACTCTGATAATAAAGAAAAAGAAGAAAAGCATATGTCATCGATGCGGTGATGATTGGACCCCTGGTCATAAATGTAGGAACAATGAGACAATACAGTGCAAAATCATCAATGGAAAGGAAGTGCAAGTCTCTGCACAAGAGACTTCGTTCGATTCTAATACCAACACTGAGTCAGAATAAAGAACGACACTAGGAAAATACTTAAGCTTTGAGGACAAAGCTTCCTTAAAGGGAGTGGCAATGTAAAAAATATAAAATAAAATATTAATTAAATTAGTAATTACTAGTGAAAGGGTGTAACCCTTCACTATGTTGGCTCAAGCCATATAAGAGGCAAGCCTATTGTACCTTTTTTAATCATCATCCAATATATTATTTATTATTCATATTTCATTATAAAATGATAGTCGGATTCATTAACTAACGGACAACCGGATTCGGTTGCTCCAGAAGACTTGTGCTAATGTATTGTGTCAAGATAATACCTTCCTATTTAAGAGGGAGTGTTGATGTATTTGTAACTTTGGAACGTATTCACTTGTATATCTTATGTATTGTACCTTGATGTTCCTATCAAGAAGTATCATTAATGTAATTCAGTCATGTCATACCTTGATGTTCCTATTGGGAGAATCAATAATCTAAACAAGTCATGTAAATTCATAGAGAGAAACCCTCCTTATTGATCAAGGGTTAAAGTCCTTGTAGTTATGGGGCACTAGGGTTATCAGACTCTCCTAGATAATTCGACCCTGGTGAGTTATTGTCAAGTCAAGAATTAGTATAAATAGAGAGTGAGACTCTCTATTTATCACATAGTCACTCATAATCACTTGTAGCGTATAACTGAGAGAGAGAATAAGATGGGACAAGATAGAGAGAGACAACTACTATCGCGATATCATCTTTGGGTTTTACTTTTGGTGCTTATTCTATCTCTGAAGAAGTTGTGGGGTTTTCTTCTTTATGGTTTCCCCGAGGAAAATATTTGTGTTCATTGTCTCTTGTGATTGATTGTTGTGCTTGTTATTCTCTCAGATAATATCCTAAGATAATTCTGTTTGAAATAGATAAACATATAGCACTCAATTTCAGCTTGTTCTTCCTTTCATCTCAAGTTTTCTCACCATATTTCAGCTTGGTGGAGTGAGGCGCACTTGGTGAGATATTTATCTCTCAGAGGGGGATCCTCTTGCTACAGTATTTTTTATTCTAATGTAAATGATCTACTCTCCCTTTTAAGAAAGTTATCAGGTCAAAATTCCAATAAATCTCATGTATTATTGATCAATAATAAAGAAACAGTGCCATTTCCCCACCTCCTTGTTGTAAACTTTTATAATATTGATAGATTTGAATGGCTGTGTAAACTATTTCCTATTTATGAATGAATGAAATGCCATTAAAGAATATTATGGGTTTCATATTGAGTAAATGAGAATTTGTGGCCATTGGATCAAATTTCATAGCAATTGGAACAAACTACATCTCATTTCCCCAAGGGTCCAAAGCTAACTTTTTTTATATCTGATTGAAACAAGTGATAAAAGGCATGGGATTTCGAATGGTTGTACATATAAGTCTCTGAAAATGTATTCTACACATCCCCTACTTCAATTTTAGAATTTGAGTGACTTTCTGCACATTTTAGAAGCCATTCCGACAATTAGCTGGGGGGATTTGAGCCCCAAAATTGCTAGTTAAAGCATCTATCTTATTCAAAATTTGATATAGACTTGAAGAAGTAATTAGAACACAATGATACACCCCTGAACATTATAATTAAGTTATTATATCGCTCATACACCTTCTGGTACAATTCAAGAGAATTTGGAGCTATTTGGCGTCATCTACCATTGGGGGTTGGAACCTCAAAATTACTAGTAAATTCATGGAGTTCCCTTGGATACGTATTCGACCCCAAAACCACATATGATGATTCAAATATACTTTAGTAAATGTTTGATAACAGAGCCAAGTATCATACCCACCATTAGTGAAGGTTGTACAGTGTTGTGAAGAGATTTGTTTCAGGACCAAGGGGGGATTTCCACCTCCCAAATTGACTAGCCTTGTCCCGAAACTTATTCCCTTGAAAATTGCAGACCATGGTTGGGTATATCACTTGATTATATGTCTGATATATGTGCTAATATGTCCCATCACCCGTCAGGACATTCCTCACCAAGTTTGAAAGAAATTGGAGGAATTTTGGATCAATTGAATCCATATAACTAGAGTTGTAAGAAGATGAATTTGAGTACATTGTGAAAGAATTGAAGAATTGGAAATTTTGATAAAATTTCCAAAAAGGGGACATTACATTTTCCTTCAGCATATTTTATTAATAAAGAATGTTTTATTACAACATGTTATATTCTTGACTTTCATGTCAAAGAATAATAAAATAATAATGAAATTATTTTCTAGCAGAATTAATAGTTTTAATTCAGGGGGTATTACACAAGAATACAACGAAATATCAAGAACTCCATAGTGAAACACGGTGTTGGTTTATTCCTAAAACTCCATGGTTGGAAAGGGTTTTTCATCTATGTGAGCCTATGAGCGTTGAGGATGAAAATCACTTTCTCTTAGAGTGCCTTTCTTACATCAACATTAGATCAAAGTTTCATAGTACTTGTTACAATACAAACTAGTAATTAAATTATAAAAATAGTGATTTATTAATTACTTGATTTATAGAAATAGTGATTAAATTATAAAAATTTAAAATTATCTAAAACTAAAAATAAATTTCCTTATCATCTATTATAAATTGATTATATTGATGTAATGTGATTCTTTATTAATAATGATATTGTATTACATCAATATTTCAATGTCATAAACTGATATACTTGGAGTGGAGAGTAACAATTAATAGTATACTTTTGATATGCCATAATGCCATTTTGTTAGTACCGTGTCTAATATAAGCCTTTGAAAGATATGAAATGAGAATAAGAAAGCTACATGAGCCTCACGAACCACAAACTACATCATCTCCTTGGCACACGTATTATTAATAATAAAAAAAGCAATAACAACAACAATGTGACTTGTCCACTTAGAATTCTCCTATTAAAAACCATATAAACATTCTTTAAAAATAATCCATGTTTAAACATTTTAATTTTTCTTTTAAGTTCTTTTTAAAAGGTGTTCAATAACATAGCACTTTATATCCAATTAATAGGAGGTCTCTGCTTTTCTACATAATGTTTCTTGAATCTCTCTCTAGAATACAATAGAAGATTCTGGCTCACCTCTAAAACATGATGATATTATCGTCTCTTAATTGCAACCAAAATGGATACGTTGCCATTGAAAGAATGAATTATCATCATACTAACGTAACGAATTTTTGTGGTCTTCGATAGAGTATCTCCTCTATATTCATTCTTTACCACGAACATGAATAAGAAATATAGAGCATCAGGCCCTCAAATCCCCTTGGGCGTGGCCATCACCTTCATCGGGTATAATCACCTTATGCGGGATAATACGCAAGGCGTTGAAAGTTTATTAACAGTTGGATTTCTCATTTTTATTAATAGGAAATAGGAAATGTCCGCACTATGGAAGATGAAATTCAGCAAATAACTTTTCTTGCGTAACAGGAGAAGATGGAATGCTTAGATAGAGAACTCCAGCTACAATGGCCCATTTAGTGCCCTAATCGAAGTTCACTACATTAAATCGATTTTCATTTTGGTTCGTAGATTGCGAGTATTTGGATAATTCATCCATTAAAACATAATTAAAAGAACACGTCATACTCTAATCAAAGTTGATTAAAAGAACACTGCATCCTCGAAAAGATCGGCATAATAAATAAAACAATGAATTCACGAATAATATGATTCATAAATGAATGTGGGATATAAACAATTATATGTTTCATAGATTCATAACAATCTATGATTAGAATTATATATTTCGGTGATATATTATTTCTTCCTAAAAATCCCTGCACAACGGAAGAACTTAATATTTAACTGATCCATTTTCAAAACATCCACATATTGGCAAAGTCATCCATGTTACAATATCCTTCAAAATCAACCAGGTGATGAGAATCAAATACTGCATTGGTTGGTGTCTCAAGAATTTTTGAATCAAATAGTTCTGATTGTATGCATCTATCTGAATCTTCCAATTCTGAACCACACCCTGTACTACTGCCTCCTCCGTCTTTTGGGAAAAAACGCATCCACCATTTATTTTCTTCATCCTCGTCGTGTGATCCTGCAAAGAAAATATTATCCATTTCCTGATGTAGCACCAGGCTATCTTCTCCGCCTAACAAATTCGTACTGATCTGGTATGCAATATGGTCTTCTTGTTGTTCTTCTCCTCCAACCACTGCTATTCCATTCACAGCTTTTTCTGAATTTAAGTATTCTGACATCAACAAACCAATGTCAGCTAAATCCCTTTCGTGGGATCCCTCCAATGGCTCCATTAATGGCTCAACATTATTAAACGGTGGAATATCATTCACGTAGTGGCTAAACCCTAGATTTGGGGTAGTCACATCTTCACTAGAATTCTCCAAGAAAGTGAAAGGAACGAGATCAGATCCTGAATGGCCATAATAATAAGGAGGAAAACAAGTTGTACCATAAATATCTGACGATTCAGCATCATATGGTAACCTGGGCATTCCGAGGCATCCATTGTTTTGTGAATTGATAATGCTATATGGATTCACTAAACTACAACGGCATAAATTCCCTCCACATTCACGAAAATGTGTTCCTGCCATAAGATCGGTTCTTAGCATACCACAACTATCTGATGGTTGTATGTGCAATCCAATTGAAGAATGTCCAGTTCCATATTGATCAGGTGAAGTACTCATGTAGAGAGGAGAAGCAGCATCAAAGTTGTTTTGGCAGCTATTAGGCTGAATTGGAGCTTTTGAAGCAGAGTGTAATGAAGTGTTATAGAGCTTTCCTCCAAGAGTAAAGTATTTGTTACACCTTCTACAGATATATCTTGGCTGCAACTTCTTGTAGCTTTTCTTGTTATTCAGAAACCTGAACTTACAATATTCCCATGATTTACACCTCGGACATATGGCCTTCATCTGTCTGAAAATATCCTCCATGTTTTACTATAACGGCT
>LPNX010931567.1:39627-84735 GCA_001517045.1 Pseudotsuga menziesii
TCATCATCTTTCATCATCACCATCAACATCATGAACATCATCATCATCATCACCGTCAACATCATCATCATCATCCTCATCATCAACATCATCAACATCATGAACATCCTCATCATCATCAACTTCATTATCCACATCATCATCATCCTCATCATCATCAACTTCATCATCATCATCATAACCTTCATCATCGTCATCATCATCATCGTCATTCATCCTCACCATCAACATCATGAACATCATCATCATCATCCTCATCATCATCACCATCAACATCATCATCATCCTCATCATCATCATCACCATCTTCATCATGAACATCCTCATCATCATCCTCATCATCATCATCACCTTCATCATCCTCATCATCATCATCACCATCAACATCATGAACATCATCATCATCATCATCCTCATCATCATCATCATCATCATCACCTTTGTCATCATCATCATCCTCATCATCAACATCATGAACATCATGAACATCCTCATCATCCTCATCATCATCAATATCATGAACATCATCCTCATCATCATCATCACCATCAACATCATGAACACCATCATCATCATCCTCATCATCATCATCATCATCACCTTCATCATCCTCATCATCCTCATCATCAACATCATGAACATCATGAACATCATCATCATCCTCATCATCATCATCATCATGAACATCATGAACATCGTCATCATCCTCATCATCAAAATCACGAACATCATGAACACAATGAACATCATCATCGTCCTCATCATCATGAACATCATGAACATCATCCTCATCATCATCATCACTTTCAACATCATGAACATCATCATCATTATCCTCATCATCAGGATCACCTTCATCATACTCATCATCCTCATCATCAACATCATGAACATCATCATCATCCTCATCATCATCCTCATCATGAACATCATGAACATCATCATCATCCTCATCATCATCCTCATCATCAACATCATGAAAATCATCCACATCATCATCATCCTCATCATCATCAACATCATCAACATCATCCTCATCCTCATCACCATCATCCTCATCATCATCAACATCATCAACATCATCCTCATCATCATCATCACCATCAACATCATGAACATCATCATCATCATCCTCATCACCATCATCAGCTTCATCATCCTCATCATCATCATCATCAACATCATGAACATCACCATAATCCTCATCATCATCAATATCATGAACATCATCCTCATCATCATCATCACCATCAACATCATGAACACCATCATAATCATCATCATCATCATCATCACCTTCATCCTCCTCCTCCTCATCATCAACGACATCATCAACATCATGAACATCATCATCATCATCAACATCATGAACATCATGAACATCATAATCAACCTCATCATCATCAACATCATGAACACCATCCTCATCATCATCATCACCATCAACATCATGAACATCATCATCATCATCCTCATCATCATCATCATCCTCATCATGAACATCATGAACATCATGAACATCATCATCATCATGAACATCATCATCATCATCAACATCATGAACATCATGAACATCATCATCATCCTCATCATCATGAGCATCATGAACATCATCCTCATCATCATCATCACCATCAACATCATGAACATCATCATCATCATCCTCATCATCCTCATCACCTTCATCATCCTTACCATCCTCATCATCAACATCATGAACATCATGAACATCATCGTCATCCTCATCATCATCCTCATCATCAACATCATCATCATCATCATCATCACCATCAACTTCATGAACATCATCATCATCATCCTCATCATCATCACCACCTTCATCATCCTCGTCATCATCATCATCAACATCATGAACATCATGAACATCATGAACATCATCATCATCCTCATCATGAACATCATCGTCATCATCATCATCACCATCAACATCATGAACACCATCATCATCATCACCATCAACATCATGAACACCATCATCATCATCCTCGTCCTCATCATCACCTTCATCATCCTCATCATCAACATCATCAACATCATGAACATCATCATCATCATCATCATCAACCTCATCATCAACATCATCCTCATCATCATCATCACCATCAACTTCACGAACATCATCATCATCATCCTCATCATCATCACCACCTTCATCATCCTCATCATCATCATCATCAACATCATGAACATCATGAACATCATCATCATCCTCATCAACATCCTCATCATGAACATCATCCTCATCATCATCATCACCATCAACATCATGAACACCATCATCATCATCCTCATCATCATCATCACCATCAACATCATGAACACCATCATCATCATCCTCATCATCATCATCACCTTCATCATCCTCATCATGAACATCATGAACATCATGAACATCATCATCATCCTCATCATGATCCTCATCATCAACATCATCCACATCATCATCATCCTCCTCATCATCAACATCATGAACATCATGAACATCATCCTCATCATCACCATCACCATCAACATCATAAACATCATCATCATCATTCTCATCATCATCATCACCTTCATCATCCTCATCATCCTCATCATGAACATCATCATCATCATCCCCATCATCAACATCATGAACATCATGAACATCATCATGAACATCATGAACATCATCATCATCCTCATCATCATCATCACCATCCACATCATGAACATCATCGTCATCATCCTCATCATCATCATCACCTTCATCATCATCATCATCATCATCATCATCAACATCATGAACATCATCATCATCCTCATCATCATCCTCATCATGAACATCGTCCTCATCATCATCAATATCATGAACATCATCCTCATCATCATCATCACCATCAACATCATGAACACCATCATCATCATCCTCATCATCATCACCTTCATCATTCTCATCATCATCAACTTCATCACCCTCATCATCATCATCATCAACATCATGAACATCATGAACATCATCATCATCCTCATCATCATCAACATCATGAACATCATGAACATCATCATCATCGTCGTCATCATCCTCATCATCAACATCATGAACATCATGAGCATCATCATCATCCTCATCATCATCAACATCATGAACATCAGCATCATCATCCTCATCATCATCATCAGCTTCATCATCCTCATCATCCTCATCATCAACATCATGGACATCATGAACATCATCATCATCCTCATCATCATCCTCATCATCAACATCATACTCATCATCAACATCATCATCATCATCCTCATCATCATCACCACCTTCATCATCCTCATCATCATCATCATCAACATCATGAACATCATCATCATCCTCATCATCATCATCATCATGAACATCATCCTCATCCTCACCATCACCATCAACATCATGAACACCATCGTCATCATCCTCATCATCATCACCTTCATCATCCTCCTCATCATCATCATCAACATCATGAACATCATGAACATCATTATCATCCTGATCATCATCAACATCATGAACATCATGAACATCGTCATCATCATCCTCATCATCATCCTCATCATCAACATCATGAACATCATCGTCATCCTCATCGTCATCAACATCATGAACATCATCATCATCATCCTCATCATCATCATAACCTTCATCATCCTCATCATCCTCATCATGAACATCATGAACATCATGAACATCATCATCATCATGAACATCATCAGCATCCTCATCATCATCAATATCATGAACATCATCTTCATCATCATCATCATCACCATCAACATCATGAACACCATCATCATCATCCTCATCATCATCACCTTCACCATCCTCATCATCATCACCTTCATCATCCTCATCATCATCATCATGAACATCATGAACATCATGAACATCATCATCATCCTCATCATCATCAACATCATGAACATCATGAACATCATCATCATCCTCATCATCATCCTCATCATCAACATCATGAACATCATGAACATCATCGCCATCCTCATCATCATGAACATCATGAACATCATCATCATCATCCTCATCATCATCATCACCTTCATCATCCTCATCATCCTCATCATCAACATCATGAACATCATGAACATCATCATCATCCTCATCATCATCCTCACCATCAACATCATCCTCATCATCATTATCACCATCAACTTCATGAACATCATCATCATCATCCTCATCATCATCACTACCTTCATCATCCTCATCATCATCATCATTAACATCATGAACATCATAAACATCATCATCATCCCCATCATCATCATCATCATGAACATCATCCTCATCATCATCATCAGCATGAACATCATGGACACCATCATCATCATCCTCATCATCATCACCTTCATCATCCTCATGATCATCCTCATCCTCATCATCATGAACATCATGAACATCATGAACATCTTCATCATCCTCATCATTATCAACATCATGAACATCAAGAACATCATCATCATCCTAATCATCATCGTCATCATCAACATCATGAACATCATGAACATCATCATCATCCTCATCATCATCATCACCTTCATCATCCTCATCGTCCTCATCATCAACATCATCAACATCAAGAACATCATCATCATCCTCAACATCATCCTCATCATCAACATCATCCTCATCATCATCATCACCATCAACTTCATGAACATCATCATCATCATCCTCATCATCATCACCACCTTCATCATCCTCATCCTCATCATCATCAACATCATCCTCATCATCATCCTCATCATGAACATCATCCTCATCATCATCAATATCATGAACATCATCATCATCATCATCATCACCATCAACATCATGAACACCATCATCATCATCCTCATCATCATCACCTTCATCATCCTCATCATCATCATCATGAACATCATGAACATCATAAGCATCATCATCATCTTCATCATCATCAACATCATGTACATCATCATCATCCTCATCATCATCCTCATCATGAACATCATGAACATCATGAACATCATCATCATCCTCATCATCATCAACATCATGAACATCATCATCATCATCCTCATCATCATCATCACCTTCATCATCCTCATCATCCTCATCATCAACATCATGAAAATCATGGACATCATCATCCTCCTCATCATCATCCTCCTCCTCATCATCATGATCATCAACATCATCCTCATCATCATCATCACCATCAACTTCATGAACATCATCATCATCATCCTCATCATCATCACCACCTTCATCATCGTCATCATCATCATCATGAACATCATCGTCATCCTCATCATCATCCTCATCATGAACATCATCCTCATCATCATCATCACCATCAACATCATGAACACCATCATCATCATCCTCATCATCATCACCTTCACCATCCTCCTACTCATCATCATCAACATCATGAACATCATGATCATCATCATCATCCTCATCATCATCAACATCATGAACATCATGAACATCATCATCATGCTCATCATCAACACCATGAACATCATGAACATCATCATCATCCTCATCATCATCAACATCATGAACATCATCATCATAATCCTCATCATCATCATCACCTTCATCATCCTCATCATCCTCATCATGAACATCATCAACATCATGAACATCATCATCATCCTCAACATCATCCTCATCATTAACATCATCCTCATCATCATCAACACCATCAACTTCATGAACATCATCATCATCATCCTCGTCATCATCACCACCTTCATCATCCTCATCCTCATCATCATCAACATCATCAACATCATCAACATCATCATAATCCTCATCATGAACATCATCCTCATCATCATCATCACCATCAACATCATGACCACCATCATCATCATCCTCATCATCATCATCATCTTCATCATCCTCGTCATCAACATCCTGAACATCCTGAACATCATCATCATCCTCATCATCATCATCATCATCAACATCATCCTCATCATCATCATCACCATCAACTTCATGAACATCATCATCATCATCCTCATCATCATCACCACCTTCATCATCCTCCTCCTCATCATCATCAACATCATGAACATCATGAACATCATCATCATCCTCATCATCATCCTCATCATGAACATCATCCTCATCATCGTCATCAACATCAACATCATCAACACCATCATCATCATCCTCATCATCATCATCACCTTCATCATCCTCATCATTAACATCATGAACATCATGAACATCATCATCATCCTCATCATCATCCTCATCATCAACATCATCAGCATCATCCACATCATCATCTTCCTCATCATCATCAACATCATGAACATCATCATCATCATTCTCATCATCACCATCACCTTCATCATCCTCATCATCCTCATCATGAACATCATGAACATCATCATCATCACCATCAACATCATGAACTTAATCATCCTCACCATCACCATCAACATCATCACCATCAACATTATGAACACCATCAAAATCATCATCATCATCCTCGTCATCAACATCATGAACATCCTCATCATCCTCATCATCAACATCATGAACATCATGAACATCATCATCATCCTCATCATCATGAACATCATGAACATCATCATCATCATCCTCATCATCATCATCACCTTCATCATCCTCATCATCAACATCATGAACATCATGAACATCATCATCATCCTCATCATCATCCTCATCATTAACATCATCGTCATCATCATCACCACCATCAACTTCATGAACATCATCATCATCATCCTCATCATCATCACCACCTTCATCATCCTCATCATCATCATCATCAACATCATGAACATCATGAACATGATCATCATCCTCATCATCATCCTCATCATGAACATCATCCTCATCATCATCATCACCATCAACATCATGAACACCCATCATCATCATCCTCAACATCATCACCTTCATCATCCTCATCATCATCATCTTGAACATCATGAACATCATGAACATCATCATCATCCTCATCATCATCCACATCGTGAACATCATGACCATCATCATCATCCTCATCATCATCCTCATCATCAACATCATGAACATCATGAACATCATCATCATCCTCATCATCATCCACATCGTGAACATCATGACCATCATCATCATCCTCATCATCATCCTCATCATCAACATCATGAACATCATGAACATCATCATCATCCTCATCATTATCAACATCATGAACATCATCATCATCGTCCTCATCATCATCCACATCGTGAACATCATGACCATCATCATCATCCTCATCATCATCCTCATCATCAACATCATGAACATCATGAACATCATCATCATCCTCATCATTATCAACATCATGAACATCATCATCATCATCCTCATCATCATCACCACCTTCATTATCCTCATCATCCTCATCATCAACATCATGAACATCATGCACATCATCATCATCCTCATCATCATCCTTATCATCAACATCATCCTCCTCATCATCATCACCATCAACTTCATGAACATCATCATCATCACCACCTTCATCATCCTCATCATCATCATCATGAACATCATGAACATCATGAACATCATGAACATCGTCATCATCCTCAACATCATCATCACCATCAACATCATGAACACCACCATCATCATCCTCATCATCATCACCTTCATCATCCTCATCATCATTATCATGAACATCATGAACATCATGAACATCATCATCATCCTCACCATCATGAACATCATGAACATCATGAACATCATCCTCATCCTCATCATCATCCTCATCATGAACATCATGAACATCATCGTCATCCTCATCATCATGAACATCATGAACATCATCATCATCATCCTCATCATCATCATCACCTTCATCATCCTCATCATCCTCATCATCAACATCATGAACATCATCATCATCATCATCATCATCACCTTCATCATCCTTATCATCCTCATCATCAACATCATGAACATCATGAACATCATCATCATCCTCATCATCATCCTCATCATCAACATCATCATCATCATCATCATCATCACCATCAACTTCATGAACATCATCATCATCATCCTCATCATCATCTCCACCTTCATCATCCTCATCATCATCATCGTCAACATCATCCTCATCATCATCCTCATCATGAGCATCATCCTCATCATCATCAATATCATGAACATCATCCTCATCATCATTATCACCATCAACATCACGAACACCATCATCATCATCCTCGTCATCATCACCTTCATCATCCTCATCACCATCACCTTCATCATCCTCATCATCATCATCATCATGAACATCGTGAACATCATGAACATCATCATGAACATCATGAACATCATCATCATCCTCATCATCATCCTCATCATGAACATCATGAACATCATGAACATCATCATCATCCTCATCATCATCAACACCATGAACATCATCATCATCATCCTCCTCCTCATCATCATCCTCATCATCCTCATCATGAACATCATGAACATCATGAACACCATCATCATCCTCATCATCATCCTCATCATCAACATCATCCTCATCATCATCATCACCATCAACTTCATGAACATCATCATCATCATGCTCATCACCATCACCACCTTCATCATCCTCATCCTCATCATCATGAACATCATGAACATCATGAACATCATCATCATCCTCATCATCATCATCATCATCATGAACATCATCCTCATCATCATCATCACCATCAACATCATGAACACCATCATCATCATCCTCATCATCATCACCTTCTTCATCCTCATCATCATCCTCATCATCATCATCATCAACATCATGAACATCATGAACATCATCATCATCCTCATCCTCATCAACATCATGAACATCATGAACATCATCATCATCCGCATCATCATCCTCATCATGAACATCATGAACATCATGAACATCATCATCATCCTCATCATCATCAACATCATGAACATCATCATCATCATCCTCATCATCATCATCACCTTCATCATCCTCATCATCCTCATCATCACCATCATGAACATCATCAACATCATCATCATCCTCATCCTCATCATCATCATCATCATCATCATCATCCTCATCATCATCCTCATCATCATCATCATCATCATCATCATCCTCATCATCATCCTCATCATCATCATCATCATCATCATCATCCTCATCATCATCCTCATCATGAACATCATCCTCATCATCATCAATATCATGAACATCATCCTCATCATCATCATCACCATCAACATCATGAACACCATCATCATCACCCTCATCATCATCACCTTCATCATCCTCATCACCTTCATCATCCTCCTCCTCATCATCATCAACATCATGAACATCATGAACATCATCATCATCCTCATCATCATGACCATCATGAACATCATCATCATCCTCATCATCATGACCATCATGAGCATCATCATCATCCTCATCATCATCCTCATCATCAACATCATCAACATCATCAACATCATCATCATCCTTATCATCATCAACATCATGAACATCATCATCATCATCCTCATCATCATCATCACCTTCATCATCCTCATCATCCTCATCATCAACATCATGAACATCATGAACATCATCATCATCCTCATCATCATCCTCATCATCAACATCATCCTCATCATCATCATCACCATCAACTTCATGAATATCATCATCATCATCCTCATCATCATCACCACCTTCATCATCCTCATCATCATCATCATCAACATCATGAACATCATGAACATCATCATCATCCTCATCATGAACATCATCCTCATCATCATCATCACCATCAACGTCATGAACACCATCATAATCATGCTCATCATCATCACCTTCATCATCCTCCTCCTCATCATCATCAACATCATGAACATCATGAACATCATCATCATCCTGATCATCATGAACATCATGAACATCATGAACATCATGAACATCATCATCATCCTCATCATCATCTTCATCATGAACATCATGAACATCATGAACATCATCATCATCCTCATCATCATCAACATCATGAACATCATCATCATAATCCTCATCATCATCATCACCTTCATCATCCTCATCATCCTCATCATCAACATCATGAACATCATGAACATCATCCTCATCCTCATCATCATCAACATCATGAACATCATGAACATCATCATCATCCTCATCATCATCAACATCATGAACATCATCATCATCATCCTCATCATCATCATCACCTTCATCATCCTCATCATCCTCATCAAGAACATCATGAACATCATGAACATCATCATCATCCTCATCATCAACATCATCCTCATCCTCATCATCACCATCAACTTCATGAACATCATCATCATCATCCTCATCATCATCACCACCTTCATCATCCTCATCATCATCATCATCAACATCATCCTCATCATCATCCTCATCATCAACATCATCCTCATCATCATCCTCATCATCAACATCATCCTCATCATCATCAATATCATGAACATCATCCTCCTCATCATCATCACCATCAACATCATGAACACCATCATCATCATCCTCATCATCATCACCTTCATCATACTCCTCCTCATCATCATCAACATCATGAACATCATCATCATCCTCATCATCATGAACATCATGAACATCATCATCATCCTCATCATCATCCTCATCATCAACATCATGAACATCATGAACATCATCATCATCATCCTCATCATCATCAACATCATGAACAGCATCATCATCATCCTCATCATCATCATCACCTTCATCATCCTCATCATCCTCATCATGAACATCATGAACATCATGAACATCATCATCATCATCCTCATCATCATCATCACCTTCATCATCCTCATCATCCTCATCATGAACATCATGAACATCATGAACATCATCATCATACTCATCATCATCCTCATCATCAACATCATCCTCATCATCATCATCACCGTCAACTTCATGAACATCATCATCATCATCCTCATCATCATCACCACCTTCATCATCCTCATCGTCATCATCATGAACATCATGAACATCATGAACATCATCATCATCCTCATCATTATCCTCATCATGAACATCATCCTCATCATCATCATCACCATCAACATCATGAACACCATCATCATCATCCTCATCATCATCACCTTCATCATCCTCCTCCTCATCATCATCAACATCATGAACATCATGAACATCATCATCATCCTGATCATCATCAACATCATGAACATCATGAACATCTTCATCATCCTCATCATCATCCTCATCATGGACATCATGAACATCATGAACATCATCATCATCCTCATCATCATGAACATCATGAACATCATCATCATAATCCTCATCATCATCATCACCTTCATCATCCTCATCATCCTCATCATCAGCATCATGAACATCATGAACATCATCCTCATCCTCATCATCATCCTCATCATCAACATCATCCTAATCATCATCATCACCATCAACTTCATGAACATCATCATCATCATCCTCATCATCATCACCACCTTCATCATCCTCATGATCATCATCATCAACATCATCCTCATCATCATCCTCATCATGAACATCATCCTCATCATCATCAATATCATGAACATCATCCTCATCATCATCATCACCATCAAAATCATGAACACCATCATCATCATCCTCATCATCATCACCTTCATCATCCTCATCATCATCATCATCAACATTATGAACATCATGAACATCATCATCATCCTCATCATCATCAACATCATGAACATCATGAACATCATCATCATCCTCATCATCATCGTCATCATCCTCATCATCAACATCATCAACATCATGAACATCATCATCATCCTCATCATCATCAACATCATGAACATCATCCTCATCATTCATCACCATCAACATCATGAACATATTGCCTTTGCCATTCAATGTTTATCTTGGCATGGTTATTGCAATTGGAAGCCCTATATTATTCTAACCACTATGGAGTACCACATAACCCAATTCAAGGTGAAAATGGGCCCCTTATTATGGCCTTAGGCTTCAGGCATGGCCTATGATCCTAGAAGGAAACTGATGTTATGGTATAATTCCCTATCATTTAACCCTATACAATGGATTATGTTCTAAGAGTTATCCCTAGTGTAGTAAAACTTTAAATTGTCACCACACCTTGATCACATGCCAATAATGTATGGCCTATGTGGTGGTTCTAAGTCCCACAAATTCCATATGAGCCCCAAATATATTTTATCAAGCATAAGAATGTTAATGGAATTATCCATATGAAGTTGTTAATTACCCACATAGAAATCCTTAGAGCACCAAGAAATCATATTCCAAAGTGTTTCATATTATTTTATTTTTAATTAATCTCGTTTAGCCGTGCACCCACCTCATTTATTGTAATTGACAATATCGCGTGCGCGTTTTGTAGTTCTATAACGCGCACGCATTTTGTAGTTCTATAATGCGTGCGCGATTTGTCTTCCTATCCTACATGTTTTATGACATGTCAATCTCGGGTTGATGTATTTTTTGGTAGCATGATGTTGTTTTTGAAAACTAGGATTGCATCTTAACGGTCCATCATCTTCTTGCACTGACCCAGTCACAACTCAACCTTAAGGCTCTCGGCAACCACGGCTTAGTCAAAAAATGTTTAGAAGCCCTAAAATAATGACACCTAGGCTCATAGTCCAACAACAACTCACAAAGATGAACATGGATAACATAACCAACAAAAAAATGGGCATGGATCTGCTCAATACAATCACAATCTGCTAAAGGTCACCAAGGATAGACACGACCCAACCACAATAAGGATGAAGCAACAAGAACCTAAAACGTCCACTCAAAGCAATAGTAACCCTAGGAATCAATGATAAACCATCATCAATAGCTTGGAAAAGGATACAACAACATTAACAGGATAATTTGAGAGGTGGGACCAGCTCAGAGATGGTAGAGAAACCCTAGACATTAACCTCAATTTCAACAACGAACCCTGGAGAATGTGTAATATTAGATCTTCAATCTTCTCTTGTGAACACACACACCAAAATGAAATTCAAGACTTGGAATTATAATCTTAACAAGCCTTCTAGAAGGGTCAATCCACTAACCCCTAGATTTTAGGGTTGTTACCAAACACAACATAAAAAATGTTAGGTTGACTTAGGATAAGGTACACTAATGGTTAAGTGATCATATAAAAAAAACTATAAATTTAAGTTGACGTAGGACAGTGCGCCAACGATCAAATGGTCTTACAAAATAAAAACAATAATGTTAAGTAATCATACCAAAGGTGTTCATGGTACCATATACAACAAGGGTTCTAGAAACAAAAGGACCATAAGTCAAATAAGGGTCACAACAATGTGGAAAGGAACCACCCATACCCATAAGACCAGGGTGTACCATAAAGGTGGGGACACAACCGCTTTTACCCATAGAACCAACAAGACCAAGGAATTTAATCTTTTCTCTTTGAAGGTATATTTTCACATGTGTTCCAATATATATTTATCATCACAATATAAGGAATAATATCCATATTGGATGATGTGATCCTCTAGTCTTCAGTACTGCTCCTAAGGGTTAGGTGTTGGTGACATCATCAAGGGGTGGATAGAACCTTGAGAAACAACCTAGCAATAACCGAACAAGAGACAGGACACCGAACATCATCATATTGGTCAACTTGACAAAGATCCAACTAGTTAATTGACCAGGAATGTACCTATAGGAACTGCTTGGTCCCAGACCAAGAATCTACCTTGTCCCATACTAGGAATGTCTCTACCTCAACCTGTAGGATCTGCTTGGTCCCAGACCAAGAAATTGCCTAGTCCCATAACATAAACCCTGGAGGTGTATATGGGCCCTAACCATGTGTTAGGAACTTTGCCATGGCATCAACCTGCTTGGTCCCAGACCAAGAACCCCATGACACTACTCGAGGCCCTAAGGTACCTTCTAGGATCTTACTCTACTCTAGTTAACTGACTATGGTAACATCCTCGCTTAGAATGGGCCTCACAACTACACTATCTTTAACACAAATATGTAATGCAATATTTATAGTTTCTTTATGCAATGAGTCTCTATAGATATAATCTCACGTGTAAATTATTTTAATAAGAGTATTCTTGGATATATCATGTTTCACTTATAAAACTTCCAAATTTAGGTTAGATATGTTTAATTAAAAGAAATTTTAAAATGATTATATTGTTTTGTTATTTTATTAAAACAAAATCCAAACAACTTTTATCTTAAAGATATTATAGTTAACTTTTTATTATTTTATTTTTTCCCAAATATTTTTATTAAATATATAAAACAAAATATCCAAACAACTTTTATCTTGATATTATAGTTAAATTTTTATTATTTTATTTTTTCCCAAATATTTTTATCAAAATATATATTTATTAGTTTTATTATATTCTTACTTTTTTAAAATTCAATATCAAAACAACTTTTTTATTATCTTATAAACATTTTATTATTCTTAAACTCAAACAACTTTATTTCAGGTCTATGTGAGGTTATCTTTTTTTATATTAGTATTATCATTTTCTTTAAATATATAAGATTTGAAATATGTTTTTTATTTATATTTTTAATATGTATTAAAATTGAGTATTTTTAGAGAATCTTGGAAAAAGATTGAGCAAATTGAGAAGCATTTTATAATGTATAACCTCAAAATTAAAAGCAATACACTATATCCTATGCTCCTTATAGAAGTGGATCTTTCTCCTATATAGAGCCTAGATATGACTAGGCTCTTGTTGTACAAGCATAAAATCAATAACATGGAAGACCATAGACTTCTTAAGCTAGCTTTTAATTCCATCCAAAACCACCTAAGGCTCAAGCAAGGTTGGTATAAAGATACCAGGGCCTGGTTAAACCATTGGGAGATCAACGAAAATATTGCATTGCAAAATATTAATAATATTAAAAATATTGTTACCTCTAAGTTTAAAGAGAAAATGTGGTGTTAGAAACTTTTAGAGGCTAAAATAAAATTAAGATATTATAAGGAGGTCATCAACCCTACTCTAAAAGATCAAAAGTATCTCTATTTTAACTAGTTCAAAGAAAACAAATAATATAGCCAAGATAAGAACGAACTCTCGTGAGCTCCATAGTGAATAAGGTCATTGGACACTTCCTAAAACACCATGGGTGGAAAGGATTCATCTCTGTGAGAATAAGAACATTGAAGATGAAAATCACTTCCTCTTAGAGTGTCGTGCGTACACCCACATTAAATCTCAGTTTCATAATCTTTGCTGCAATACCGATCTTCCTAGCATTTTAACTTGTCAAAATTATAGTGAGCTCGGGAGGCTTCTCACCAAGCTCTTTGAGCATAGGAATATAATTTTAAAACAAAGTGATTAATTGGTTTCTTTAGGCCTGATAAAACCAAGTTTAGGTCTGATAAACCAAATTTGGTCTTAGTGAATGTTAACCATCATCACCACATCATCATAACCATCATCATCATCAATAAATAATGTTATATTTAAAAAAATATGATATTTATAAAAACTGTTTTTTAATTTTTTTTATTTTCTATAAAATAAATTTAAAAATTTAATTATATTTAAGTCTTAAAATTACATACGATCAATTAATTTAATTCAATTTCATTATAGATTTAATGAAAATATATTTATAATAAAACTATAGTGAGATGATCATTTTGATTATTAAAGAAATAATTTTAATCTAAAAATGATCAAACAAATAAAGTTATATTTCTTAGTTTTTGTGTAACCAATTTATTTGATAATTGTATTAGGAATGAATTTTTTTTTCACTTACATGTTTGTTGTCATCTTTAATGAAATGTTTTCCAACTTAGTGGACTAACAAGAGCCGAGAACAAAAGTGGATTACAGAGGAGTAGAGAACTAAAAAAGTAAAATGAAAAGTTTAAAATTATAACTTGGTGGCTTATAGAGGAGCGGATGAGCAGTGGTGAGACTGATTGTCTGTTTTTAGACAGTTATGTAATTTCTAGTTGATGTGGATCAACCGTTTTATAAACTTATGAACATAGTTGTTTTAGTGTTCGGTATGGAGTTATTTTTTTGAAAGTATTTACTAGATTTAAGGTTGGGTTTGTTTGTGTGAATAGACATTAGAGCCATCTCTTGAATATAAATATAAGTATTTACGAATTTTTTTCATAGAAAAAAAATAGAGAAAAACGGAGAACAAAAGTGGACTCTAGAGAAGAGCCTAGAACAAAAGTAAAATGAAAAGCTTAAATAATTTTAATATTTACTTTGAAGATATCTTAGAAAGAAAAATTGATTGAAGGCTCAATAAACATTTTAGCTTTTTTAATTTTTGTGTAAATAAAATTTTAATTAAAGATCATTTTGGAAAATTTGTGTATGAAATTTATTTTTAAATAATAAAAGAAAATTGAAAAATAATTTTATCGTAATCATAAAAATAAATTTGTTTACTAATGGATATTTTATGGTATTTACTACATATATGGATATTTGTGTATGAAATTTATTTTAAATTTATTTTATATATTTTTAAATAATATAAGAAAATTTTTAATTTTTTTATTATAATGATAAATTATAATGATAAAAAATAAATTTGTTACATTTAGGATCATTGGAGAGGAATGCATAATAATAATAATAAGTCTGACATATTTTGTTGTTTTTGGTATTTTAGAAAAGTTGTTAATACTGTGTCATAACTTGTGGAATAGGCTAGAGGAGCTTAAGGTTCTTTTTAAGTTAAGAGCTGCTGCGATAAGGTTATATGAAAATTTCATTGCTAAGTTTAAGAATAACAAGGGTTGGACAACTTATATAAATTGCAATATTGGAGTTAAAGAAGGTTTCCCCCTCTCCCCTACCATTTTTGCCATTTACATTGATAAGCTAGAAAAGTGTTTAGAAGAAGCATGTTGCGCCGATACAATCTTAGTTGGTATAGTTATCATCCTCCTACTTTATGTTGATGATATTGTTCTTATGGAAAGGTGTCCTTCTGATCTCGATAATCAATTAAGAATTATTAAATATTTTTTCTCTAACATGAGTATAGCTGTTAACACCGAGAAGACAAAAATCATGATTATAAAAAGAAGTTCCTCTTTGAAACTCTTGTCATCCCTATTATCTTGTATGGTTTTGAAGTATGGGGGTGCAACATTTCTAGAGAATATTGGAGGAAGATTGAGCAAATCCAGAAGTAGTTTATAACTTATAACCTCAAAATTAAAAGCAATACGTCTTATCATATTCTCCTCATAAAAGTGGGTCTTCCCCCCATCGAGAGCATGGCTATGAATAGGTACCTGATGTAGAAGCATAAGATAAATAACATGGGAAACAAGAGACTTCCTGAAATTGCTTTAAACTAAAGTCAAAACCAATTATGCCTCAAGCGATGTTGGTGTAAAGATACCATGGTTTGGTTAAACCATTGGAACATTAATGAAGTCGACATTTTGTAGAACATTGATAATATCAAAAATATTATTATTTCTAAGTTTAAAGAGAAATTCCACTATGAGGAAAATTTAGCAGTTAAAAGAAAATTAAGATACTATAAGGAGGTCATTAATCCTAACTTGGAAAACCAGAAGTATCTGTCGATAGTAACTAGCTCGCGGAAGAAAATTAATATAGTCAAGATGTAACATACCTCAAATTTAAAAAAAGAAAAAAGAAAAAATCTATACCCATATGTCTTCAGACATATTAATAAAATACCTAACTATTATGAGGCATTACAAATAAATAGATATTTTAAAGCATAACCCTGGCCATATGAAATTATCATTATCTCCTTAACCTTAGAAACCCTTTCCCAAAAATGAGATTTCCAAACATGAACTCAAAAGCTAAGTTACTGTTCTTTTGCAAGAACCATTCTGTAGTTCTGATTCCACATTCGTAATGTGGATTGTGGGATGCGGAAATTCCAAAATTCCGTTAACTATTCTTTGACTTTCCACAAATGCAAATTACAGGTTGCAGGTTGCAGAAACTCCAAATTTCTGTTAACTTGAATTTTATACTTTCCACACCGTTGATTTCTTGCAGCTTAAGTCTCGATCATTGATCTGATTCTTTTAACTTATGCACCATTGCTTCCTTGTGGAATCAACTCTGACGATCGATTTGATTCTTTTACCTTCTGCATCATTGATTCCTTGCAGAATCAACCCTGACCGTCAATCTTGACTTGATGAGGATTACAGGTTGCAGAAACTCCAGTTTTAGTTAAATTAATCCTTGACTTTATGCATTCCACAAATGTGGATTGCGGGTTTGCGGGTTGCAGAAAATCCAATTTTCTTTAACTTAATCTTTGACTTCTTGCATTTTGCATTCCGCAAATGCAGATTGCGGGTTGCAGAAACTCTAAATTTCATTAACTTAATATTTTACTTCTCACATTCCACATTCCGCAAATGCGTATTGCTGGTTGCGAAAACTCCAAATTTCGTTAACTTAATATTTTACTTCCTGCATTTCGCATTCCACAAATGCGGATTGCAGGTTGCGGGTTGCGGAAAATTCAAATTTTGTTAACTTAACTCTTATACTTTTTGCACCGTTGATTTCTTGCATCTTAAGTCCCGACCGTCGACCCGATTCTTTGCAGGTTCTACAATGAAACCTTCATGACTATTATCAGTTATTGATCTTCTTTGCGGATACAATCTCAACCATTGATCTATTATTTTTGTGGATCGACATCTAAGCTTGTGGATTGCAGAAAGCAGGTTTCCTTTCAACTTTTTGGAACTAAACTTTCGCAAATCCATCTTCCGTAAATTCTATGAACTGTCAATATCATTGCAGATTAGATCTAGATCACATAATTGGCAAGGAGGAAAATCACTAGTTTCCTAGGTATTATTCTTGCACATTGATCTAGGAACAAATAATCAAAAAATAACTCATGAAATGGTGTTAATCGGAACCAGAATTGGTTTCCTCTCTGTATATTTAATAAACAATGAATGGTTACAATAACAATGTCAAGCAATAGCTTGAATCAATGAGAAATTCGAATACCTAAGGAGGCAATTCTAAATCATGAGTGAGTCTGGCTTAATTGACTATCAGCCATTCAATCACACTCAGTTAACCACTTGACCAAAACCCTAATTGACTCACCAAACCCTAACTAAATTCGAAGTGCAATAAATGACAGAATCTCAACTTAGGGAGATAAAACACATGTCATAGCAAGCCATCCATCAAGTGCTAGTGCTCCAAGACTTCAATGAACCCCGATGAGGTTAACTGAAGCTGAACTAATCATCAGAAGTTGGTGGAGGCACCCCTGTTGACTCCAAATCATTAAATAATATTAAATAATCACTAAATAAAATATTTAATGAGAGGATGCACCTTAACTAACTGGTTGAACTCATTGTAACCACCAAATAGCAATTAGGTGCATTAATATCACTCATATCACCCCCGAAGTGCTCTAGTTAGCCTCCTAGACTATAGGAGAAGGCTAAGTTAGCTTCCTTGACTGTAGGTAGGCGTGGGTGTGACTGGATGATGGCAATTAATGCTCCACTGATGTCAATTAATGTCAATTATACATAGGATAGTGGTTTAACTAGGCCAATTTGACCAAAAGGAGTGTGTATGATGGTAAATGTGTCCAACACCCCCCCTTAAGCTATACTCAAGAAGAGTTAGAAAACATAGATGCATAAAAATGTTAGGGCCCCTGCAACTAAGGCCATAGGTCACCCTATACAATGTTGAAACTGAAACAATGCTCAAAACAAACTAAGTGAGAAAAAGAGGGAAAACCCAGTGGAAAAAACCCCCCCTCAAGATGAACACTGAAAGTAGTTTGGATCACCCTGATGAACTCACCCCCAACAGTGAACAGAGGTAAGTAAACTTCTTTTCTGAAAAGATCTTGGTGAAGATGTCTTCAATCTGCTCGTCAGTTGGGTAGTATTGCAGAATGATGGTCCTAACATGCACTAGCTCCCTAATGTAGTGCATGTGAATCTCTACATGCTTGGTCCTCTACCTGGTAACTGGATCTGTGGATATCTTAATAGCACTCTGGTTGTCACAAAAGAGGACAGTGGAAAAAGTACTACCAAGATCAAACTCTGAAATAATTCCTTGCAACCAAACTGCTTGGATGCAAGCATTCACCACTCCTCGATACTCGGCCTCTGCTGAAGATAGTGCTATGGTAGCGTGATTTTTGCTTGACCAGCAAATAGGGACACAACCAAACATGAATACATATCTATAAGTTGACTTCCAATCAATAGAATCACCCGCCCAACTAAAATCTGTGTATCCAACTAGCTCTAGCTCAGAGTCTGCAGCATAGTGAATGTCGTAGGTCCTGGTTCCTTGAATATACTGGAGGATCCTCTTGGCTGCCTTCCAATGAATATCATTATGCTACTGCATGTATCTTGATATAACATTCATGGCATAACAAATATTAGTCCTAGAAGGTGTCAATTACAACAAGCTACCAATCAGTTGTCGATAGATAGTGCACTAGTCCATGGGAGGTGTGTGTTTTCCTTCTTCAAGGCTGATCCCTGAAAGAAAAGGGAATGGTGCAGGCCTATATTAAGCCATGTTAAACTTGACTAATAGGTCTGAAGTGTATTTGGATTGAGTGACCATAATCTCATGATAATTTTGCTTGATTTCAAGCCCCAAAAATTGTTTTAGAAGCCCCAAATCACTCATTTCAAAGGCATTGTGGAGAGCAGTTTTGATGGCTAAAATGGAGGCAACTGTGCTACCTATGATCAGTAATTCATCAAAATATAAAAAAATGATAATTAGATGACCATAATTTTGCTATAAATACACATTTGGATCTTATCTATATCTCTGAAATTTTTGCGAGAGAAGGAAGGCATCTATCTTGGAATACCACTCTCTTGGGGCCTGCTTTAACCCATATAGTGACTTCTTTAGCTTGCAAAACAAAGATGGATCAGTGATGTAGCCCTCAGACTGCTTCATGTATATCTCCTCATGAATATCTCCATGCAGAAAGGCTGACTTAACATCCATGTGATGCACCTCCTAGTTCTTGGATGTTGAAATAGCCAAAACAAGGCGAATGGAGTCCATTTTTGCAACCGGTGCAAAGGTTTCATGGTAGTCCACTCCTTGCACCTAAGAAAAACCTTTTGCTACCAGCCTTGCCTTATATTTTCAGGTTCTTCCATCAGTAGCAACCTTTTTCCAAAACACCCACTTGCATTGAACTAGTTTCCTTCTCGGAGGAAGAGAAACTAGCTCCCAAGTAGTGTTTTTCTGAAGAGAATTCATCTCTTCATCCATGGCAACTTGCCATCTCGAATCATTCTGAGCATGGTAGTAGGATTTTGGATTTGATATAATCATCAAATAGAAAGTTTCGAACAGCAAATTATCAAAACAAGAGAGCACAAATACCTGCTTTTTGGAAATCAGATCGGGTTCTCCTTGGATCATCTGGATTTCCAATGTTTTCTCCTGCGGAGGAGAGTGTGTGTTGGGCCGATGTAGGAAGATGATTTTTCACTTCAGGTTCTGATTCAGCATCTAATGATTGCTGTACACTGATATCATAAATCATAGGATCCAAATCAGGGTCATCACCCACAATTCCATCATCCAAATATTTAGTAGAATAGGAAGGAAATTCAATAGTTTTCTCCTTCACTAGTTCCACCTCCCGAAGAGGATTATCGAACCTGACTCTTCTCTCGATGATGATTTGTTTGGTATTGATATCCAACAAATTGAATCCTTTAGATTCATTAGAGTACCCAATAAACAGACATTCTATGCTTTGCGGTTGCAAAGCCCTTCTTTTATCAAGCGGAATCCGAGCCCATGTAGTGGACCCAAACACCGGTAGGTTCGACACATCCGGCTTGTGTCTGAAGTATGATTTCAAAGGATTCTTTCCTTTCACGAATAAGTGTGTAACCATGTTTTGAATGTATTCTATAGCATGCATGGCTTCAGCCCACAAATTTGCAGCAAGCTTCTTTGACTCCAACATACAGTTGGTCATCTCCTTGAGATACCGATTCTTCCTTTCCGCTACTCCGTTCTGCTGGGGAGTCTATGGAATTGAATGCTGGACCTGAATACCACTTTGGGATCATATGTATAGAAACTCATTACTGACATACTCCCCTCCATTATAAGATCTCAATATCTTGATCTTAAGCCTAGAGGCATTTTTTATCAAGGCCTTCAATTCAGAAACTTTTTCACATACTTCTGATTTCTTTTTGAGAAAGAAAACCCATGTATACCTTGAAAAATCATCAATAAAAGTAAGGATGTACATTGATCCATTCATGGATGTGATAGGAATCAGACCACTAATATCATAATGTATCAGCTCCAATATGCTTGTAGCTTGGTTTTCCTTCCCTTGATCAAACTTGTGCTCAAGGTGTTTTCCAATCACACAGCCCTTGCAAATTCCTGTGGTTTCCTTGATGACCGGGAGGCCTTCAACCATGGAGTATTTCTGTAATTGCTGAAAATATTTGAAATTAATATGGCCAAAACTCGCATGCCACAACCTACTAACCTCATTTCCATGAGTTAGTAGAGCGATGGGCTTTGCATCCGCAACAAAGTGAGAGAACTCATAGGCTTTTGCATGATGGTTTGCAAGGCCTTTAGCAATGAGTTTCCCGGATGCAATTTTTGTTATCTCAACATCATTTGGGCTGAAAGAGACTCTCTTAGGAATTCCTGTATGTGTCATCTGATACACACTAAGGATATTTGCTGCTAGAGATGGTACATACAAAACATTAGAGAAAAAACCATTTTCTATATCTAAAGTACCTTGTCCTTCGGAAATGATGGTGGAGTCATCTCCCATGTGGATGGGGATGGATTTTCCTGTCTCCAAGGATGAAAATGAGTATTTTTCAGCCATCATGTGGTTCGAAGCTCCAGATTCAATCAACAATGCTTTGGACTTCGAAGTGCTTGCCATGAGGGCATGACCTTTCTCATGCTGTGGTTCCTAATCTTGGTGATCTCTCCTCTGAAATCTCTCTGGAAGATTGATGTGATTCCTCTCAAGGTGAGAGGTTGCTTCATCAAGCTTTTTCTTCATGCAGGCATGTTCAGGGTGAAAACCCTTCCCGCAGTAAGAACACTTGACTTTTTCTTTCCCATTGTGCCCTTTTCCTTTGTTCTTCCTTGAATCAGAAGATTCATCATGCTGCTAGTTTTCAACTCTAGGCTTGGGAGCATCAAATTTAGTTTTCTAATTTTTTTGCTACTCTCCTTTACCCTTCATATCTTTGGGCCTCGAGACATGGAGGGCTTGATCACGGGAAGATCGGATGATCCCCATCTATACAAGCTTGTCATGTTCATTAGTTAGGGACTCAATGAAGGAATTGAGTGTAGGCATCTTCCATCTGGGGGTTGTGAGCTTCCCCACACGGAATGTAGAAACAAAAACTGAATAATCATCCCCAAGTTTGGAGAGGATGACAAGGATGAGCTGATCATCCTCCTTCTCCACATTGCATTGCTTCAAGAGTAAAACAGTATGCTTGAACTTTGTAAAGAAATCATTCAGAGTCTCTAAATTGGAAGGTTGAAGAGACATGAGTTCATTTTCGAGTTGTTAAACTCTCAAGTCATCATGCTTTCCATATAGAGATTCCAATTTGTCCCATATTTATTTCGGTGTCTTCAAATCCGTAATATGGAAGAGAAGGTCTTCGAAAATAGAGAGGCAAAAGAAACCAAAGGCTTCATCCTTCTTGTTCAAAAATCTTGATTTTTCTATGGAGGATCCAGGCTCAAATTCAGTGTCCAAGGCGAACTCTAGCTACAAGGGCCCATTTAGTGCCCTAATCGAAGTTCACTACATTAAATCGATTTTCATTTTGGTTCGTAGATTGCGAGTATTTGGATCATTCATCCATTAAAACATAATTAAAAGAACACGTCATACTCTAGTCAAAGTTAATTAAAAGAACACTCCATCCTTGAAAAGATCGGCATAATAAATGAATTCACGAATAATATGATTCATAAATGAATGTGGGATATAAACAATTATATGTTTCATAGATTCATAACAATCTATGATTAGAATTATATATTTCGGTGCTATATTATTTCTTCCTAAAAATCCCTGCACAACGGAAGAACTTAATATTTAACTGATCCATTTTCAAAACATCCACATATTGGCAAAGTCATCCATGTTACAATCTCCTTCAAAATCAACCAGGTGATGAGAATCAAATACTGCATTGGTTGGAGTCTCAAGAAATTTTGAATCAAATAGTTCCGATTGTATGCATCTATCTGAATCTTCCAATTCTGAACCACACCTTGTACTACCGCCTCCTCCGTCTTCTGGGAAAAAACGCATCCACCATTCATTTTATTCATCCTCGTCGTGTGATCTTGCAGACAAAATATTATCCAAAATATTATCCATTTCCTGATGTAGCACCAGGCTGTCTTCTCTGCCTAACAAATTCGTACTGATCTAGTCTGCAATATGGTCTTCTTGTTGTTCTTCTCCTCCGACCACTGCTGTTCCATTCACAGCTTTTTCTACATTTAAGTATTCTGACATCAACAAACCAATGTCAGCTAAATCCCTTTCGTGGGATCCCTCCAACTCCTCCATTAATGGCTCAGCATTATTAAACGGTGGAATATCATTCACGTAGTGGCTAAACCCTAGATTTGGGGTAGTCACATCTTCACTAGAATTCTCCAAGAAAGTGAAGGGAACGAGATCAGATCCTGAATGGCCATAATAATAAGGAAGAAAACAAGTTGTACCATAAATATCTGACGATTCAGCATCATATGGTAACCTGGGCATTCCGAGGCATCCATTGCTTTGTGAATTGATAATGCTATATGGATTCACTAAACTACAACGGTATAAATTCCCTCCACATTCAGGAAAATGTGTTCCTGCCATAAGATCGGTTCTTAGCATACCACAACTATCTGATGGTTGTATGTGCAATCCAATTGAAGAATGTCCAGTTCCATATTGATCAGGTGAAGTACTCATGTAGAGAGGAGAAGCAACATCAAAGTTGTTTTGGCAGCTATTAGGCCGAATTGGAGCTTTTGAAGCAGAGTGTAACGAAGTGTTATAGAGCTTTCCTCCAAGAGTGAAGTATTTGTTACACCTTCTATAGATATATCTTGGCTGCAACTTCTTGCAGCTTTTCTTGTTATTCAGAAACCTGAACTTACAATATTCCCATGATTTACACCTCGGACATATGGCCTTCATCTGTCTGAAAATATCCTCCATGTTTTACTATAACGGCTTGTAATGCAAAAACTTTTGGAATGATGAAAAGGGTTGAGCTCCTTATATATATATAAGCCAGTTGCTTTTTTTATTTTTTGGTATTTTCACTTATTTTTCTTTCACTTTCGGTTTGGAAAAAAGCACTTACGAATTTCAGATCACCGCATTTTAGAAAGCCTGTAATTTTCACGTCTTTCTTATATTAAAAAGAACCTACGAATTTCAGGTTACCCCAATTTAGAAACCCTGTAATTTTCAGGTCTTCCTTATAGGACGACGAGCTGGCCGTAAATCATGGTAATTTCCTTCACCACCTATGGCTCTCTGTACAAACCTTCTGTTGTTGGGTAGTATACATTAGCAGAGTGACCCATCAAAAGATGGCATCGGATCCCTCGATGCTTTCTGAAAAGAAATTTAGGTGTAAAAAAAATTACTTAGTATCTACAAAAAATTTTAAACAACCCAACGGCTAGGAGGATAGCATAGACAAATTTTGTAAACAACCCAACGGCTAGAAGGATAGCATAGACAAAATTATCATCCTATCTTATAGGGATAACGTTAGGTTGTTTGTTACCCATTATTAATGGAAATAACTTTCCATATATAGATTTGTTTTTTCGAAAGTCAACACGAAAAGCAATAACTTACAGATTTTTTGTTTTCCTTTCCTTTCCAGAGTTAATGGCCTCTACGCATATTGAAGAAAATAATCATCATGGACAAGTTGCCCATTATTCAGGAAATACATAAGTTACATTAAAGGCCTAAAATGGAATCATTAAATCAAATACAAAGGATAAAAATTTAGAGTAGCATTAATTTATGCATAAAATTGGGATTATGTAATATTAAAATGTATATCCAGGTTCCAAAATGACTAA
Source organism: Pseudotsuga menziesii (assembly GCA_001517045.1). Lineage (NCBI taxonomy): Eukaryota > Viridiplantae > Streptophyta > Pinopsida > Pinales > Pinaceae > Pseudotsuga > Pseudotsuga menziesii. Next base: position 65,903 of record LPNX010931567.1, read on the forward strand.
AACAAAATTGATTTAAATATACATTTTATAATATTCACACTAAATAATTAAGAACTATATTAGAGTGTACTTAGTGTATATATAAGATGAAAGCATATAATTTCATACAAATTGCATCATCTATAATCACAAAATACATAACTAAAAATATTAACTTTTTTATTTATAAAATAAAATCTAAATATTACAATAATCGTATACTAAACAAATAATATTTAAATATTTATATTGAAAATTATAACTACAAATTTTCATATTTTTACATCTATTTTTATAAAATATGATGAAATATTTAGTAATATAATATATATTTTTCATCAAAAATTACAGGCTTGGTTTTCATCATTATTGTAAGACTAACAAACTAATAACATAAAATGTATATTAAACTTAAAATTCTTTAAAAAAAAATCATCAATACTTTCTTATATTTATATTATTTTTAAAAATATTAAATTTTTTAAAATTAAAATATAATATTAATCAATCAAACCTGTTTGAAATTGAAATCTCTATGTCTAAATAAATTAATCATCAAAACCATTTACTTCAGAACTTATTACTTTAAAACTTTAAAACTAAAAAATCAAATAAAATGGTTTTGAGTATTTATTTCCAAAATTACATCCTCTAAATCAACCACTCAGCCACTTCCAAAAAAATCACTTTTGGATTTGTATTTGGGTGTGTGCAAGAAGTTGATGGACCCTTTAGATGCAATGGTGGAGTGAAGTCATTCACTCTTGATTCAAAAAAAAGAAATTAACCCAAGCAACACCGAACCTGCCAAGCCTAGTCCCAAGGCTGGCAATGGTCATGCCAACTAGGCTAGGAAGCAAAATCGCGTGCGCGTTTTAGCAAAGTAAATCGCGTGCGTGATTTCCCTTGCTAAAACGTGCACGCAATTCTTAAAGCCTGTTTTTTATTTTTAAACCGGCCGAGGCCGTCCCTTTCTCATTTTCGGTGTGGCTATTGGACGAAAACTCGACTATGCATACACGATTTTGGGTGTGCTTGAACCCACCATCTCCATCTTTGGATTTTAACCTTCCCTTTGTGAGGTAATTTCTCAATTTTTGTCATGTTTTTTTCATTTTTTACATCAATTTATTGTAAAATTCCATCTTAATGCCCGGTTCTCTACTATCTAATAGCGAGTTCTTGAGCAATGAATTCATTTGCCAATATAAATTAAACATTTTAACATATTCATTGTCATGGGTTTGAGAGGTCCCTACGTGAGGGATTCATGACTCCATATTTTGCTACATATCCTTGTCCCTCTTCATAAGAGCTTGACACAACCAAGACCCAACCTCCTATATTCTAACTCAATTGCTTTCAAAATTAGAGCAATGTCAGTATAACAAATTCCATACTCATCATAGTTGCACTTTGACAACACTTTAACACATATATCAACCTATAATTCATTCTTCTTAAGACCTTCATCACAGCAATATACTTCATCAATCATCCATACATGTGCTTGACATCAATGAAAACATTATATCCAACAAAATTTATTTTCCCCTTTACCATACAAATGGAGTAGTCCTAGGCACAACTTCCACTTACGACAAAGTAAATAATTAGTTCATTTACTAAATTGTTTAGAACTGGATGATAATTGTAAATAATAGGAACAACCTACACAAGACCTCTAGGAGCCAATGTAGCAGTTATAACAACAAGAGGATCTTATTACTGATCCATCACATACGGTAGAATTCATTTTCACATTCAACATCCTCTTCTATGTCAGATGACATCAATGAAAGTTCAGTTCCTAGAAGTTTGATCCCTCCTAAACACATTTAAGTATCCTTTCAGTCAAAGTTTCAACGATTCATGTCAATCCAGTTCAATGAGATCCATATTTGTTGGCATAAATACTAGTCAGGTCACATATTGGAGAGAACCTTATATTTTAGATTCTCATATGTGTATTTCTAGTTCTTTCTACCCTCATCCAGAGTTGGCAGCTTCAGTGATTAGAGTTCCATCAGAATCGAGGGAAAGTGTGAAGGGTGGACCTCGAGAGGATTATATTGTTTCAAATTCATGTAGTGGTCGGGAACTGAAATTTTTTATGAAAAAATCACTTGATACAAGGTCATGAATAATCATTAAAGAAGAAATCTCTCCAATTTTACAAAATCTACTTCATTTGCAAGAATTTAAACAAAAATATCACTATAAACTGTGAAAATAATCTTCATTAATTTCATCTCGTTTAACATATAATTCCAAGATCGACATCCATGGAGAATACAACTTCCAAGACATATAGTAATACATCTTGTAAGGTAGATGAGAAAGGAGAGATCAAGAAACAACACAATACTAACACGAGAAGAAGTCAATTTAAACTTTGCTCTTGCAGAAGCCCTCGCCCACCTCTTCATGAGCCTCCCACCTCTTCATGAGTCTCCAAGTTCCGTCAAATGTCGTATTTTTATCCATTGCCACAACTCCAAATATATAGCTATGAAATTGCCAAACCCCAAATGCAATCTCCAACCGACATAACTATTAAATGCCCTAAACCCCGAATTCACATCCGTGTAATGGCCTCTTAGACCAAGAAACCCCCCTCCCACTACCAAATTCATTCAACAATAGCCCCTCTAATTAACAATAAATAGCTTATATGAATAGACTAACACTCTAAATAGCTTATGCCACCTATTCTTTACTGTAAAATTCAAGATCAATATTTAAATTTACATGATAGATTTAGTTTATATGTCAATAGTTATACAGTTTTCAGTTCTTATATATGTCATTATATCATGTGTTTATATTTCTAATGATATTTTATTTGTATTTATGATTGCAGTGGCTACTATGGATCGTAACAACGCAGAGATACTGAGGTTTATTGGCCATTTGAGAGAGATAGGTTTAGCTTGGAGGGGTGGAGATGAGCTCTGCCGCTCTCTGTCGGATTCATTATTATCTATTGTTGATACAATCGCAAGATTGAATGATGCGTTGTATAGCATCGCATCTTACAGGGAGAGAAAAAGGCAACAGTATGCTGATGGCTTGAGTTACAATGAGGTAAAAAAGATGAAAATAATAAAACAAGCCATCTATTCATTGTTTAGAGTGCCTGGGACGGATAACATCCCGGAGATCGGTAGGGCACATATTTCTATTGAGTGGTGCACTTTTCCACCCATCAGAGACAACTGGATGGATAGGTGGTGTACATGGTTTTTGACATCCCCCCTCACAACAATAGGGAAGTACATCGGTACTTCCTTCGAAAATTGTATGCAGAGTTTGTGATGGGGAAACATGTCAACTATTTTGACATGTTGGGCTTTCAGGGAGTTGGTAGGGGAATGCCCCAACATCGACCCCATTCCAGGCATAGAGATTGCAATCCACAGATACCTGCACCCCGTGCCCAGCTACCGAAGGAAGACATCCCTCCCGCACATGACATGGTTTCCCAGACATAGGATGCATTTTTGTCTCTAGCTGAGATGGTCTCTCGACACACGGCCACTATTGACCAGAGAGCGCCCTCTTCCTCTGCTGGTGTACAACCAACAGCTTCTGGTAGTGGAGGGACATCTATTGGGGGGGATAGGCCGACATCCGATGTGCCTCAGAGTGAGCCGCACGTCTGCACATCGTGTGGGGGACCCTGTTATGGTCCTGGACCAAGACATGGTTCCAGTACGATGACTGGTGGTCAGGTAAGGACTTTGTTTTAAAACTCTATTATTGAACTCAATTTTTAATTGTTCCATACTATATCTAACATATTAAAAGATTCGTAATATATATGCAATATTTACTCTTGCAGGAGTTTGATGCCTCTCATGGGGGTGGTACTGCACCCGGTGTGGTTGTACCCGAGACCCAAAGAACCACATTTGAGGTAATATTTAAACACTTGTCATTTTGTTATTACATGTATAATTTTGTTAATGCATGTGTTAGTATTGATTAATTTATTAAAATGTCTAATATTTACAATTTTTGAAGTTGTAGGAAGCCCACTTGGAACATGATGCTGAAGATGAAGATATCAACGACATAGTCCAAGGTGGTATTTACGACTACTTAAAGAATGTAAGTACATGGGTTATGATTGAATCTTGTTCGAATTATTTAAATTTCTTACTATACACTCTTTTATAGAGATCGCTAATGTAAATATAATTTTTAAACTTGCAAATGCTAGACGCATCTGAAGAGGAGAACCAAATTGATGGAAGTGGTCACTCCCGTGGTGGATATATGTCCCAGGAAGGGGTAAGTATATTACAACATGTTATTTTTTCAGTACATATTATTCCATCCATTCAAATCCATGTCTAACTATGGTAACACTTTATGCATGCAGACGTCATCACAGATCCCTGCACCACCTCTTTGGTATAGATCTCCCAGTAGTACAAACATAGATACGGGGGTTGTTTACACAAGATGAGATCCCTCTTCCTTGAACAGAGCGGCTGTGCATGAGGATCAACCTACTCATCCCACGGTAATGTACACACTTCCAATGGAAGTTGTTGGTTAGCTATGTATTCACTTCACAAGTGGTTTTTCTTAATGTTATTTTCGCATGTTTACAGCATCATCATGTAGAGTCATCCATGCCAGACCTTGGTGGGATTGTTGATGTCGTTGTCAATGCCGCATCTGCAATAGGGATAAGTCACAGTGAGGTACATCTACTTGAATATTTTGTAATTGTACATTTCATTTGTATTGTTTCTGGACATGCACGATGTCTAAATATTTAATCATTTGGTGAATGTAACCATGCCCTGGTCCATTAGTGCATGCAACTGAGGTTGATGTTCAACCTACGGCTCCTCTTACTACTGAAGAGCACCAACAACATCTCCTAGAAATGGTTTTTTCGGTGAAATATTCATTTTTTACATAATTGATTAATACTTTCTCATTCATGTACATGTTGATAATTCTTGAGATAATTGACATATTTTGTTTTATTCGCAGCCAAGCATGGCAAGGAGGCTCGCTGGAAGGTCGAGTACACCAGAGGCACCTACACCCTCGACACCACAGGCACCTATACCCCCGACGGATGCAGTGAGTCTTTGTTTAATTTACAATCGAGTCATATTTTAAATTTTCAAACTTTGTTATTGATGGAAAGTACTAGCTTAGTTTCCTAATCAAGAAATAGTCATTGATTTGCAGTCGCCAGAGATGCACAGTGGTCATAGACGGAGCTGAAGAGCATCAGGGTCCGGGAAAAACAAGAGAAAGTTAGAATTTTGATGTGTTAGTCCAGGACAAATATGTATTTTTATGTACAGTCTGGAGTTAGAGTATAGGGGCCCGGTCCAGGACAGATGTACTTTTGTTTTCACATGTACATCAAATATGTTTTTGATACATGTACATTGACAGGCTATAGATCGAGGCCTTATATTTTTGTATTATAACTTTCATGGTATAAAAAATATTTCATATCAAGGCTCTTGAGATATTCATTGTTCAGTCTTTTAAGTGTGATTATACATGTGTGGCAAAGAATGTTTCTATGTGTAATGTTCCCTGTTTTTTTATAGATTTTACGATTGTATAGAGATATCAGTTATAAATTTGAGAACAATGCACAATTACAATAAACTACGTAATGACAAAAATGTACATTCACTCCCATTCTTGATAATCCAGAAAACATTCCAATCATAATCATGTGTCTATAATTAAATGAACAAATAAATAATTAAAATAGTGTGTTGTGGTTAACCCAACAAGGCATTGATGATTTAATATTCTAAAAAATTAGAACTGCTAAATCCAGATATGCAACTCATGTCCCTTCTTGGAGGGTAAATATCTCGTTGAGAGTTTTAATGTTGTGAATTGAGGCCTCTTTAAATATTCTGAATCCATAAAACACACATTGAAGGCCCGATTTTATTTGCCGAACTATATCTAGAAGGCCTCTATTTCATTGGAAAAAGCTAAAAAATAATCATGATCACATACTTTTAATTGAGATTGAGGATAAGTTTTCATATTTTTATTCTTGGGATGGTTTCGGGTCTCTCTTGGATCTATCTAAGGAGATGCAATTTTATCTAGGAGGAAAATTTAAAGAATGCCTTCTTAAAGTGGATGATTTATGGTTTTTTCTTGTGTTATGATCCTATGAATTAGCTAGTGTTGGATTCTTCCTTAACCCATGTGCAAAGTGGCAACAATCATGCCTAGTGTTGACAAAATTATAATGGCATCAATATTATAGTCAAATATCAAGGATACTCAATATTATAGTCAATATTATTGTTGAAAATAATCCAAGGCCCCAATATACAAGACATGGATACATAGTTCCATGGATACCATCACACTATCATGCTTGTTTCTTCAAGGCATTATTCATGGCTCTCGATGGCTCAATGGTTTCTTTAGGGATAAAGGCATGGTGTTCTTCCTTGGAAATACATTCCCAGGGCCCTAAGACATGTACATATTTCAAAAATCCATTTCGAAATTCCACCTAATGGTACAAACATTATCATTCATGGTCCAATGATATTCACTGTATTATCCTATTTAGGGCATCCCTAATAGCCTTCTTACCCACCTATCATATCCTAAGGTCACTTCCTTGACTTCCTATCTTACCCACTCACTAACGCCTCACCTCAAATTTGTCCATAACCCAATTTAAAGTGGCACAAAGATACCCTAAAGGGACTGTATATAAACAATCATTCCCAACCATACTTAAACAAATTTGACAGTGGTATATAAACATCCATAACTTGGAAAAATACTTGAAAAGTCATTGAATTGCTTGCAAGTCATTGTGTCATCAAAAGCCAAGTGAATATACTTCTTATCATTCCTACTTGATTGAAAATTACATCTTGGACCGTCATAAGTCATTTTACTTAAATTACTGGAAATTACATCTTGGACTGTCATAAGGCATTTTACTTGACTGGAAATTACATCTTGGACTGTCATAAGAAATTTTACTTGACTGGAAATTTGATTTGTTTTAACAGTCCCGTTGTCTTGGAAACTTGTCACTTATAAAATTGTTTATCACCGATGTTTACTTAAAAAGATTGTACCTTTGTCTTGACAAGCTAAAAAGTGAAATATAGGGCTGTCATAATGCTAAATGCTTGGTTGAAAATACTTTTATGTCAGTTCTAAGAGAGGTTGATAACGTCCCATCAACACCACTAACATGCTTCAACCACATGCATAATTGAAATAAAAACATCCCATAAAAATAGTTCTTCCTTAACAAATAAAAAATGAAACAAGTTCATGAATATGTGTCTTCTATAACGATCTATTGAGCACTTGCATAACGAGCTATTGTACTTGTTGCAATTTTAAAAATTTAAGGGTTAGCATGCATAACCTAGGGTTTAGAATCAATGAGAAAACCCTAACCCTAACTAAAGTTTAAAGGTTAGCATGCATAACCTAGGATTTATAATCAATGAGGAAACCCTGATATGTAATATCCTATTTAGGGCAGCCCTAATAGCCTTCTTACCCACCTATCATAGCCTAAGGTCACTTGCTTGCCTTCTTATCTTACCCACTCACTTCCTATCTTTTCATCCCTATTGATCCTTCCTTTGGTAGCGACATGTTCTCTTTGGGTCTACAATCATGGTTTGAAGGGTCATTTTGGCTCGCAAGTTCATTTTATTTCAGAGGATTTTCCTTAGTCATCATCTTGATGGCCTACACAAGTGCATGATGACCTATCCAAAGGTTTGCACTTAGGATTTCTAACGAAATAAACACCATTAAAGTTTACTTAATAGATTCAACCCAAAATTATCTCAAATTAGCATGCATAACCAATGCTAGAATCTACCCAATCATAAAGATAATATAAGCTAAAATTCAAATCTCTTCACTATAATTGTTTTCATGGTTAGGGTTTATAAACCCTAATCATCTTTTATCATAGAAGCACATGGCATTTCAGGCAAGTCTAGCTAGGGTTAGCATTTCAGGAAAGTCTAGCATGTAACTATTCATCAATTACAATAGTGTTAGCTAGGGTTTAGGATAACAAATAAATTCAATTCATAACCTAGGGTTTAATTCAATTGTAACAATTTGATCATTTGAGTATTGTTCCTAGCATTTGCACGCATTGGTATTTTCATTTGTGAACATATGAAATAGTAAGTAGTTCATATTAATCCCAATAAAATTATTTCATGTATGTGCATAGCCTAGGTATAGGGCCTTTCGGTTTTTCCTTAAACGATACTAACCAATCTAATGATATATACCTGAAGAGGTCATAAAACCCTAGTTCCATCTCATAGCTTGTGAAACCTAGTTATAATATGCAATTTGTACTTCATGAAACCCTAGTTCGTTTTCAATTTGTAAGTGTATCCTAGGGCTATATGGCCTTTTGGTTTCTACTTAAATGATACTAACCAGTCTAATTTGATCTTCAAACCTAAAGAGTTCATAAAACCCTAGTTTGTAATTCCATGTCTCAATATGTGAACCCTAGTTTTATTATGCAGGTTGTTGGCTTATATTCTAGTACATGAATAATATAATGCTGCAACATGTGCTTTCTTAGTGATATCTAAACACATTGGGCCATGAAAAGATGAGGGGGAGGGAAATTTTCAACCCAAGTTATAGCATGCAATTGTAGATCATAAAACCATTCTAGTTCCATCACATAACTTGTAAAGAGGTCATAAAACCCTACCTCCATCTCATAACTTCTCAACCCTAGTTATAGAGTGCAATTGTAGATCATGAAGCAATAGCATGCAATTGTAGTTCATGAAACCCTAGTATGCAATTTTAGCTCATGAAACCCTCGTATGAAAGTCTCAATGAGATTGTAGTTCATGAAACCGTAGGTTTGTTTCTCTTTTCCATCTCATAACTTGTAAAGATCTCTTTTCCATCTCATAACTTGTAAAGGGCTCATAAATCCATATTTCCATGTCATAACTTCTCAACCCTAGTTATAGCATGCAATTTGTTGTTCATGAAACTATAGCATGCAATTGTAGTTCATGAAACCCTAGTATGCAATTGTAGTTCATGAAACCCTAGTATGAAACTCAACAATATTGTAGTTCATGAAACCCTAGCATGCAATGGTAGTTCATGAAACCGTAGGTGTGTTTCTCTTTTCCATCTCATAACTTGTAAAGGGCTCATAAATCCATATTTCCATGTCATAACTTCTCAACCCTAGTTATAGCATGCAATTTGCAGCTCATGAAAGCCTAGTTGGTTTTGGATTTGTACATGTACATGTGTTTCATCTCATAACTTCTCAACCCTAGTTATAGCATGCAATTATAGTTCATGAAACCCTAGTATGCAATTGTAGTTCATGAAACCCTAGCATGCAAGTTGCAACGAGATTGTAGTTCATGAAACCCTAGAATGCATTAAGGTATCCACACTATAATTGTTTTCCTCGTTAGGGTTTATAAACCCTAATCATTTTTCATCATAGAAGCACATGGCATTTCAGACAAGTCTAGCACTAGTTTCGACGTCAACATGTCTATCCTAGGATGATTCCTCAAACCCTAGTTATTTTTCTATTGCATCAACGCAAGCACCAATATGTCCATGGAAAATCAACTAAACTTAAAAAAATCTTGTTCTAAGCAAGGAATCAAAAGAAGCTCGAGACTTATCAAGTTACGTTTTCCATGGTCTTTCCCTAACCTCCATGTATCACACAAGAACAAGACTACAATATCACCAAAGAAATTAGCTCTTTTATTTGTATCTTCTACAGGGTTGGAACCCTAATTCTACCTCCTTTTCCTTGACAACAAGAGCTATAGATTCTACAAGACAACCATCAATTTATCTAGTATTATATCTCCTTATCCAAGGTTTACTTACATATATAAACCCTAGTGTCCTCATGCATATCCAAGTTTCATCATGTAATGAATTCCTCCTCTAGTTGTGTACCACATCTTCTTGTTCCCAATGCTCCTCGAGATATGTTTCATAGGTGGTTACAATGCTCCAATGCTTATCCTCAATATGTGTGCCAAGGTGGTTACTATGCTCATTTGTTTTCCTCAACATGTGTGTGAAGGTGGTCACTATGGTGCAATATTTCACTTATCTTCATCCTAATATCAAAAGGCAACCCAACAAAATAAACCCTAGTCCAAGTGTACATTAACACCATGAAGATACATCCCTTTAGGGCACTCTTTCCAGGCATATAACATATCTAGAACCTCTTATTACAACAAATTACAACATCAATAAATCTACTGAGCAAAACCCTAGTTTACGAAAATGATGCACAATGGAGCCATTGGGCCATGCAAACATGGTGGAGAGGGCCCACTAGAGGTAATGGCATGTAAGGAGACCAAAAAATTCGATGGCTCATCGATTCAAGCTCCGATTGCTGAGTTATGTCGAGTTGCAAGTCGCATGAAAATGTTGTTCATGGACACTTGGTCACTGCTCGGTCCGGGAGCAAAAAAAAAATGGAGCAGAAAAATTGCATGCCATTGGCTTCGACAGGTGTGTATGGGAAATGCTGACATGGGAACACCACCAAGACTAGCATGGAGGAGGTTTTTTCAGAGTTGACCCACCAATGTGAGAGTTGCATTGAAGGAAATTTAGCAAAACCCTAGTTTATGAAACTGATGCACAGTGGAGTCACTGGGCTATGCAAATGTGGTGGAGGGGGCCCTCTATAGGTAATGGCATGCTAGGAGACCAATGAGGTAAAACCTCATGGAGCTTCAATTCTGAATTCTGTCATCCGTGGCTTTCTAGCTTTGGCCCTCATTGGCGTGACTGCATTGTCCTCTACTAACCGAAACCCTAGCTCCAGAAACCACCGTAGATGGAGGTCACCGGGAAATGGACAGGAGGGAGAGGCCCCCCCCTAGCTAAAATCCTGCATCACGAATCCAACGGAATCGACGGTTCGTCGATCGGAGGCCTGAGCGTCGATCTATGGTGAGTTACAGGTCACCTCCAGATACCGTTCAGGGACACCTGGTGGACTTGGGCCCGGTGCACAAAAAACCTCACGGAGCGGCAATTTTGAATTCTGTCAACTCCTGCTAGTGTGTTTGGGCATGGGAAATATGGCAATGCTAACCGCACCCCCACCATCTGTGGCTTTCCAGCTTTGGCCCTCATTGGCGTGACTGCATTGTCCCCTACTGAGTGAAACCCTAGCTCTAGAAACGACCGTAGACGGAGGGCACCGAGAAATGGACAGGAGGGAGAGGCGCCCCCCTAGCTAAAATCCCACGTCACGAATCCAACGGAATCGACGGTTCGTCGATCGAAGGCCTGAGCATCGATCTATGGCGAGTTGCAGCTCACCTCTAGATACCGTTCAGGGACACCTAGTGGACTTGGGCCCGGTGCGCAAAAAACCTCACGGAGCTGCAATTTTGAATTCTGTCAACTCCTGCTAGTATGTTTGGGCATGGGAAACATGGCAATGCCAACCGCACCCCCACCATCCGTGGCTTTCCAGCTTTGGACCTCGTTAGCGTGCCTGCATTGTCCCCTACTGAGCGAAACCCTAGATTCAGAAACCGCCATAGATAGAGGGCATCGGGCAATGGATAGGAGGAAGAGGCCCCCCCTAGCTAAAATCTCATGTCACGAATCCAACGGAATCGATGGTTTGTCGATCGGAGGCCCGAGCGTCGATCTATGGTGAGTTGCAGGTCACCTCCAGATACCGTTCAGGGACACCTGGTGGACTTGGGCCCGGTGCACAAAAAACTTCACGGAGCGGAAATTTTGAATTCTGTCAACTCCTGCTAGTGTGTTTGGGCATGGGAAATATGGCAATGCCAACCGCACCCCCACAATCCGTGGCTTTCCAGCTTTGGCCCTCGTTGGCATGCCTGCATTGTCCCCTACCTAGCAAAACCCTAGATTCAGAAACCACCGTAGACGGAGGGCATCAGGTAATGGACAGGAGGGAGAGCCCCCCCCCTAGCTAAAATCCCGTGTCGCGAATCCAACGGAATCGACGGTTCGTTGATCGGAGGCCCGAGCATCGATCTATGGCGAGTTGCAGGTCACCTCCAGATACCGTTCAGGGACACCTAGTGGACTTGGGCCCGGTGCGCAAAAAACCTCACAGAGCAGCAATTTTGAATTCTGGCAACTCCTGCTAGTGTGTTTGGGCATGGGAAATATGGCAATGCCAACCACACCCCCACCATCCGTGGCTTTCCAGCTTTGGCCCTCGTTGGCGTGACTGCATTGTCCCCTACTGAGCGAAACCCTAGCTCCAGAAATGACCGTAGATGGAGGGCATCAGACAATGGACAGGAGGGAGAGGCCCCCCCCTAGCTAAAATCCCACGTCACGAATCCAATGGAATCGACGGTTCATCGATCGAAGGCCCGAGCATCGATCTGAGTGAAACCCTAGCAAGTCTGGCTGATGAGGATGAGGATGATGATGATGGTGATGATGGAGGTGATGAAGATGATGTTGATGGTGATGGTGATGATGTTGATGGTGACGATGATGATGAAGGTGAGGATGATGATGATGATGATGATGAAGGTGGTGATGAGGATGAGGATGATGAGGATGATGATGAGGATGATGATGATGGTGATGATGGAGGTGATGAAGATGATGTTGATGGTGATGGTGAGGATGATGATGATGATGTCCATGATGTTGATGGTGATGATGATGATGTTCATGATGATGATGTTCATGATGTTGATGGTGAGGATGATGATGAGGATGATGTTGATGGTGATGATGATGATGGTGGTGAGGATGATGATGAGGATGATGAGGATGATGTTGATGATGTTGATGGTGATGATGGAGGTGATGAAGATGATGATGATGATGATGATGATGGTGATGGTGGAGGTGATGAAGATGATGTTGATGGTGATGGTAATGATGTTGATGGTGACGATGATGATGAAGGTGAGGATGATGATGATGATGATGATGATGAAGGTGATGATGAGGATGAGGATGATGATGAAGGTAATGATGATGATGAGGATGATGATCATGATGAGGCTGATGATCATGATGATCATGAAGGTGATGATGAGGATGAGGATGATGAGGATGAGGATGAGGATGATGATGAGGATGATGATGATGGTGACGATGGAGGTGATGAAGATGATGTTGATGGTGATGATGATGATGAGTATGATGATGATGAATGATGATGATGTTCATGATGTTGATGGTGAGGATGATGATGAGGATGATGAGGAATAATGATGATGATGTTCATGATGTTGATGGTGAGGATGATGATGAGAATGATGATGATGATGTTCATGATGTTGGTAGTGATGATGTTGATGGTGATGGTGAGGATGATGATGATGGTGAGCATGATGTTGATGGTGATGATGATGATGAAGGTGAGAATGATGATGAGGATGATGAGGATGATGTTGATGATGTTGATGGTGATGGTGAGGATGATGATGATGGTGAGCATGATGTTGATGGTGATGATGATGATGAAGGTGAGAATGATGATGAGGATGATGAGGATGATGTTGATGATGTTGATGGTGATGAACACATGAAATTACCATTCATAGATTGATAATTCCAATAGGTTATTGATACTCAAACATGATCCCTAGTTGTTCTTTGGGTCTCTTCATCTTTTGTTACTCTCTAGGATGTGACAGACCTCCATTTTGACCATAACACCTAGTTGAAGGGTTTGGGTGAATGAAAGTTAATGATGGTCTCTAAGGACATGTCAATGGAAATACAAACATGGAAAACCAACAATCTATTGTCTTGGAGGGACGATTCAAGGTATTTACACAATAAATTTGAATATGTTGAAAGAAGATGAAATGTAGAAAATTGAATAAGCTTTCAAAATATATAATTCCTATATATGGATATTTTGTATGAACACATGAAAATCATGTTTTTTAAGCAATATGTTGTTTTTTTGGGAAATTATATTGCATTGTTTTCTCATCGGTGCAAGTGACTTAAATGATGGGATTTGTTAACAAAATTTTGAACAATTACAAAGAAGGGATTAAATGATGGCATGTTCATTAACTTGACATACAAGAGAAATTTTGGCATATTTATAAACAACATTATGGAAAATTTTACATATCAAAAACACAAAATTGACATATTCATAACAAACATACATGGGGAAATTTAAATTATGATACATACCTCATCATGCTAGATCCCACCTATTATCATACAACCAAGCCCTCCGGATCATCTCTTATGATGATGGTGTCCATTAGTCTCTCGTGCTCTGTATCCGGTAAGAAGTAGTGTACCTTCGATGAATTCCAACTAGGCATTGTTCATACCTGGAGGTTTGTACCAATAATTAAGTTGGTAAAGTGATACACACTTGCACCTGGTTTGTAATCCCTGTAAACATATCCACCCTTCTTTATTGCATTGTTGTCATGTGTAATATATTCACCTTTAACAACCATAGACCCGATGGGGAAGTGGTTGTTTTCATCATCAGTCATGGACATAATGAGGGTTTGTTTTCCCTCTATACAACATGCCAACCAGTAATCACCACCCCATTCACTATCTTTTGAGGAAACCACTGCGTATATGTGTCCTGCATAGTATGATTGTAGGTATATGATCAAATATTTTTTGTGTGATATAAGGACATTAATGTGAGTTTCAAAACTACGTAAATTTTACAAAAAAATGTTAAGGAAATGCATCATACCAGGTTGTACAAGGTCTGATACATGATCAAAATCTATACAAATAGACGATTGGTCTTCTTCCAATGGAGTTAACTCAACAATCGCACGCTGATCAAGTGGAAGTGATATGCGATCCCATCCATCAACCCAATCCAATGATTCACACACATCCCAGTCACCATCACAACAAGGCGGGAAAAAACAAGCGAGTTTTCTGGTCCAAATTTCAAATACTGGGTTACCAGAGCTTCGAACCGAATGAAAGCCACGAGTCCCAGGAACAGTCTTGCATTCCCATACATGTGAACAATCTATGTCTACCACCTCCCAAAAAAATCTCTCCACGTGTCTCTTTCTTGTGGATTCTTCTCGCATAGCTGATTCCTCTCCCATTACTGACGTGCACCACCTGACTATAGATTGAGCAGTTCGAATAGTAGATGTTGTAGATAATTTCAATTCCTCTCTTCGTAGGGCTGTTTTGACACATGCTCTGGCTCCATCATGCTCTCCTTTACCATGCCCAGTATCAAAATAGTTCCACATATGTGGAACTTTGTAGTTTTTATGCAATGAACACATCCATTGAAATATGCATGCATTTTTGAACTAACCAGCACATCCATCAGACCAAATCCACTGTTGATCCATTTGTATGTTCCTACCCTTCAAATGATCATAGAACATGATGAAGCAATGATGTACATAGTGGAAATCATGGCACCTATCATCACTTATGTAGAAGTGATATTCCTTTAGAATTTCTCTTCACTCTTCACTACTATTCGGGCCATGCCTATATGTGATATGCACCATCAAGGAAACCTGCTCAGAGTGATAATACTGACTTTGGATATCATTTTGAGGTTGCAGAGTGTAGTTCTCGGCAAAATCAACTATTGAAAGTATAGTTCCACGAGGAAATGAGTCTCTGCATATTCTAAACTTTTCATCCTGCCATCGTGCCAAGTGGACATGCTGAACATATTGATGTGTCTTTTCAATAAATTCCTTGACGAAGACACTAACTTGTACCTGTTGACACAAAATGTTCTCAATATCAGGTTTTTTTGTAAGTAAGGAATGAAATGCAACTGTTTTGAACATAGTTTTATAGATACATGCATGTACCTGAGATGTCACCAATTGTATTTTTTTGTTTTCTTTCCCTGGGACTATTTCATAGCTGATATATTTGAAACTTTTCATGTCTGTAACCATATTCCCAAATTCATTGTCTCCAGTCTCGTGCATACATTGGCTCAAAAATTCCATTCCAGCACAGTTGGAGCAAGTTCCATCCAAACAGGATTTTGCATAGTAAGTTTGCCCCTCAGGCCTATTGCACATGATACAATGAATGAATTCTCTTGATGAGGTCGGTGGTATGGTCAAGGAGCAATCCTGCACATGGTTAGTATGCAACACACGATGAATGTACAAAAATGTTTCATAGTAATATTCATATTCTACATGGTATCTACAACAACAAGTGTTACGAAGAGTATTTATTCTAACATACCAAGGCTTACATTTCTCAAAAGATCTTTGCCCCAAATTCGATTGAGGATGTTCATTCCTAAATTTCTCGTATAGTTCTGTTTGTGTTATATCAAGAAGATGCTTAATATGTGGTTCACGGTCCTTTGAACCCCTTCTCAGTTTTAGTACATCCTTCCGGTTTGAAGAAGGCCTTGTGTGATCATGCCAAAAACTCTGCATTAGTCCCTTTACTGCATCAACTAGCTTCATGTCACGACGTGGCAACCGACCAATAAAGGCCCAAAAATCTGTGTGGGAGGTTGTGTCGAGGTGTTCTCTTCTAATAGAATACTTGCGGAGGGTTTTTACATTCAAATTAACTAGTTTAGATCTAGGCTTGAGTAAACAAAGGACCTTAGTGTTCTTATTTACAATTGCTTGTGACAACACATGACGAGCTGCATTGCGGTCATTTGACCGTGTGTTCTTACGAATTTTACCAAAGGCATCTACTAAGCTTTTAACTATATGAGAACTTGGTCCAGAAGGATTTATCATCTTTATCCCTAACGATTTCCTAACAATAGTCATGCTCCTAGATTTTAACAATGATAAAAATAATCTACATTTATCTCCATCACATTTCTCCTCAAAATATTTATTTAGTATCTGTTGAGTTTGATAAGCAATACTACATTTAGATAGCGTACCTTCCATGGAATTGAGGAGTCCTTCATCAACTTGTATACGCTTCGGAGTTCTTCGACGTGTGCTTTCTAATGGAGGCAAGGGAGTTGGATTTCTATCTTCCAGTGCATCAACAATACGCTTTGGCATTTCAGTAGCAACTTGTTGTCCTCCACTGTCTTCCTGGTAGTTGGATGGTGGAAGTCCAACGTCCTCATCGATGATCCGGTTAATGTTTTCTTCTTCAACAGTAGGCTCCATGTCCAAGGCCTCTTCAACAGTAGGCTCCATGTACACTGCCTCTTCATGAGCTTCGTATTGAGATGGTAACTTATCACTTTGACTTGATGTGGGATTTGAAACATCCCCTAATGAGCACCTACGTTTTGCTTCTTGAATACTTCCATGGGGTGCTTGTTCAACAACTATTGTGGAAATTGAAGGTCCCTCTAGTGAATGCTTCCTTTTTTCTTGTACTAGATTAATAGGATGAACCGTTGTATCCTCTATAATTGGATTTGGATTAGCTTCCAAAGAAAGCCTCTGATTCATCATGTCTATTCTTTTCTTTTCTTTCTCTTCTTCGATGACTTCTTGGGGTCTCTTCTTCCTTGCTGATTTTCTTCCTCGGTTACGTACATTCCCCATCACCACAATGATCAATGTCAATATAGTTTGTTTTGTTGCTCCTCAATTACAAGCTTCCAAACCTTTAACTTGCTTTATAACTATTGATCCGTCAATGTGTTTCAATCTTCCTTCTCAATTGTTTCCCATCAAAACAATAATGAATGGGAAAATTTACCTTTTCTTCTCTTGAATTATAAACAAATGAAAGTTATATCTACCATCACCATGAAATAACACTGAAGCTTGATATCTTATCATGCATGTGTGCTCCTCAACCATGAAAGATGTCTTCAATGCTGCACCTGCATAACAAAAAGAATGCTGTAGAATGTGTAGATTGTGAGTATTATGGACAAACTTTCAAAAATTGTGAGTATTGTGTAGATTGTGAGTGCTCTTCGTGCTATTGCTTTCAAAAATGCGCTCTAATTGGAGTTGCTCTCGGGCAAAGACAATTCTACGTTTTTTTAACAGTCAAGAAACGTGCACGAGGTATATAAAGGCAAATCGAGCATGCGATTTGTGTGGCCAAAACGCGCACGTGATCCTGCTAAGTATAATCAATGAGGTGGGTGCACGGCTAAGTGATACCTAAGTATGTCTATAGGTGTGAGTAATGGAATCCTAGGTGATATCCATTATAAGGCCATGGTGGTAACCAAAATAGGTCAACTAGATAGAGACATAACTTCTATATACAAAATCTAATTGAGGTGATCAATGTTTGTAAAGTTTTGAACTCAATAGTATATATACTTTGTGTTTACTTACACATGAATGATGATGATGTTCATGATTAAAAATTCCAACACATCTAAACTATAATGGAGCTTCGTTGAGCGTCCAAAATTTAACTAAGCCTAGAAGCCACTAGGATTAAGGTTAGAGTTTTTGCATGCTTAAATCCCCAACTAATGTTAAGGTTTTGGATACTTTACCATGTTGGTGAAAGTCCACACCTAAGTATGTCTATAGGTGTGAGTAATGGAATCCTAGGTGATATCCATTATAAGGCCATGGTGGTAACCAAAATAGGTCAACTAGATGGAGACATAACTTCTATATACAAAATCTAATTGAGGTGATCAATGTTTGTAAATTTTTGAACTCAATAGTATATATACTTTGTGTTTACTTACACATGAATGATGATGATGTTCATGATTAAAAATTCCAACACATCTAAACTATAATGGAGCTTCGTTGAGCCCTCCAAAATTTAACTAAGCCTAGAAGCCACTAGGATTAAGGTTAGAGTTTTTGCATGCTTAAATCCCCAACTAATGTTAAGGTTTTGGATACTTTACCATG
>LPNX010931578.1:5818-135873 GCA_001517045.1 Pseudotsuga menziesii
CTACAAAAACACACTCCCATTTTTCTCCAATAAAATGCGCTCCCATTTTTCTTCACTAAAACGCGCTCCCATTTTGCTTCAATAAAACACGGTCCCATTTTGCTTCAATAAAATGCACTCCCGTTTTGTTTAAATTCAAAAATGTATTCCCTCCAAATGATAAGGATGATCCTCCACCCATGCTTGCATGGAATTCTTATGCCTATGTGTCTTTTTCATACTTTGCTTCAGATTCAACATGCCTATGCCTTGGAGTATGATAAACCATGGCTAATTTAGCATTATATCCAAATTTTCAATATGATTGTGTTTAGCCATTCATTTGATTATGTTGCACACCTCCATTTTTTATGAGATTTTAGAAACAGATATGGTTTTTTTTTGTAGATTCCAAATATATAAAATTTAGCAAGAATACATTATTTTTTCTATTTTGTTCGTATTTATCTTCTATCATCACTCCTCAACTCAAAAAACACACTGTTAGTGTTTCGTCAATATCTCTTTCCTTTCTCAACCATTTAAAAAACAATTGTATGGTGCACTAAAGAACACCGATCTCTACATGCTATAAAAAACCCATTTCCAAATAATTGCATTAAGACATTCAAACGCTGCACCCACAATTGACATACCATTTTCGAGGTTTGATCTCTTAGATAATTACAAAAAAATTAAGAATATTATTTTTATTATTGGAAAAATAGTCGTGCACTAACTTACTCAATGTTCTCTATATGTATACCAATTTTTGTAAGTTTATTCCATCATTTACTCACTTAGACACTGCACCAACAAAAACATATACCTTATAATTTGTCCCAAAAATAAAAAGTGCCCGTTAAAAAATATCTAACTTTAGATAGATAACTACATTTTCAATAGAAAAACATTGTATATTTGGAAAGGTCATTCAATTTCTTACATTTCTTATTTTTTACTCATCGCAAGATTCATTGTGTAAGTGTCTCAAAATATCCATACACGTTGATGGATGTCTGTTTTTTCAATTTTCTATTGCATCTAACACGCAAAAGAGACCCTCAACTTCTTGCACACACCCGTGAGATTATTTGGATCAAGTACTTAGTGGTAAACTTGTCTGCACATAACCCATCTTTTCACAGTATCATTATTACCATCATTTATGCAGTTTGATAACATTAGAAATACCAACAATACCTTTTATAGGGGCAAGCTACAAACAAACATTTTTACTAGCAGTTTATCCTATGCTAGTTGAATATTATTCTTGATTTGGAAATTTTCACTAGTAACAACACTACTTACCTATTTAGAACTTATAAAAGAAGCATCATTCCACTGCGTTAGCTGTAAGGTAAGTAAGCCCCGATCTCATCTAATATCATTTCCTACTTGACAAAAGAAAGTAATAACACACTTAGTATCAAATTAAAATGTAGTTTTCCTTCCTTGCCTTCTAAAATATAAACTATTGTGTTTAACATCCCTATCATAGTACTTCAAGATAAACTAATAAATTATTTAGATCTAAAGAAATATAATTCTCTTTGTTAATTATTACTATTTGAGTAACTGCTAGTAGTTATTGGTTCATTGGCAATGACAACCTTGAACATTTTATGTTACATGAAAATTTTTAAATTTTTATGAATTTTTGGGTTATTATAGATTCTCATCCCCTCTCATGAGAGACATGAGAATACATTTAACTTCTTGGTTATTTAAGTAATTCCATTCATCTATAGGCTTAGGATCGTCATCCCCTCTCATGAGAGAATACATTTGACTGCTTGTTTATTTAATTCATTGATATTTGTGGAGGCCATAGGATGTACAATTTTTATGTTTAAACATTTTATATTTGAGATCCATTTTTCTAAAGATAAACAAATAACTTCATAATAATAATAACATTTTGATGGTCTCATATTGATAGTTGTGTAGTGTGATCATAAGTATATTATTTTGTTCAAACCTTTTTTTTATAATTTAAAAAAAAAAAACTATCTACATGTCTTATACAACAAAAAATATCATTTTTATCTTACTTTCATATTATAGTGGAGGAAAAGATACATTTGGTTCAACATTTATTTATATACAAATATTTCTTTATAGTTTGGAACTCTTTAGATTTTCCTAGTTCTTCCTTAGTTAATAATGTGTGTTTAAGGAGTATCTAGTTGTTTGAGGAACCCCTTAAAAATATAATTCAAGAATTAAGGGTTTTTTTGCATAGCTCTTTCCATTCTAACATTTAAATAAACACAAAAATATAAAAGAGGAGTATCACCTCTATAAAAACTAAGGAAGGTTCTTTGTCTTCCCCACAAAGATTGACCTTAACATTGATCTCTTTTTCGCAAGGAAAGGTGGTCAAAAATACTAATATGAAGGGAACCTACTGTTGGCACAATCTTACACAACCCAGGTTCACACAACATCATACCAAAAAAAAATAAGATATTGACATGAAAGGGATTTATCTCTTTTAGCAAGACCTACATAGTAGATGAAGTCTCACCCGAAGTACCTATGGGGACTACAGGAACCAGATTTCCATAGTAATGAAGGGGAAATTCACCATATAGAGCTTCGATGGAACTAATCTTGACATATTAGAAACTATGATAGAGATCCTCAATTGACATTAACTAACTTCATTAAAACATAAACATCCATTCCAGTGATGTTCATCTATTCATACATTCATATTTATCCATTGATACACTATCAATCAAATAAACATTAAATGCAAACATCATGCACAATGGACACTGAAAATTTAACATGGAAAACCAAGATGGGAAAAACCACAAAACCACTCATTTATTATGCAAAGTCACAACTTGAATGCTTAAGTCTATGCACACAACCTACAAACATCTCTACCAAACTCCATTACAATATATTTTCACATACAACCTATAGATCGATATTCATACTTGCGACTCTTTCTCAAGTTAGAGTTGGAAAAAACAATACATACAAAAATCCTTAGTTTTTTCTCAAAAACTGGCTTTTCCCAAATCTAGCTAACCTAAAAAATCCCAACATGTTCCATATTTATAGGCTCTATTTGTTTTTTTTACAACTCGCGCCCACTACTCACTCCCATAAATGTAAGTGGACAAACTTCTTAACAATCTAACCAACCTTTCGATTGAACTTCTTTAAAACAATTGGATTTCCTTTATTTTTGAATGAATCTATGGAAATGACCACTTTTTGTAGCTCCACTCATACCTCGACCAATTTCTCAAATTGGTATCCAAAATATCCCAAAATTTACCCAGGGCTGACATGCTCCCAACACTCATAAGTGGCTCTTCTTGAGCCACTTTATGCTGAAAATGATGGCAGGTTTAAATTTGAACAAAAGTCTTGGTAGACTTTCTTTACCTTTGCAACCCGTTTTTGCACATCATCCTTCAACTTGTTGACTTCTTCAATCACCTCAGAAGTGATATGCTCTAAACTACACGCCACAACAACTGATAAATCTTGCTTTTTCTACAGATGATTTGAACCAATAGCCTTAGTGACCCTCTCAACCTCTATTTGTGATTCTTTGACGTGGTCTATTATTATTTGTTGTTGCACCCTCATCTTGTTGATCTACTATTGCAATGTTTTATTTTCAACAACCTTTTTCATCTTCTCAACTAGTGGCATAGTCTTTAGTGAATTCCACAGAGCATCCATACTTTCTTTAGCTGCACTAATATTATATGTAATGTCCTACAACTATGCATCTTTGAGCAAGGCTCCCCGTGATTGAGAAACCCCCTCTTAAGCCTTTGTACAATCCATCTTATCCTACTTAATTTATTGAACCTCACAAAATTCCTTTTGTTGTTTCTCAACTACTTTGGGAGGAATACTAGGAACTAACTTGGCTTCCATCTCTTCAATATTTTGTTGCAATCCATTGAGAACTTCCCCTAGCTACAATTGGTTTTCCTCTAGGACGATTTATGGAATAATTGCTTCTTCTAGAACTCCTTGACAAGAATCTTCAATAATATCTTCCAGTCTCTTCCTGTCCTATCATAGCTGATCCTTATACTATCATAATTCTACTGATTGTTTCCATAGCAGTATCCTAAATTCTAAACCGACTCATCTTATCATGCTATGCTTCCATAATACGGACTCGGGGAAAAAATTAATGCCTTACATATTTCTCATGTTCCTTCTATGGCCAGAATGACGAGATGGGATGTGACATGTGTGTACACATGTATGCGTTTATGTGCACATGTCCATGGATGTATACATGTGTGTGTGTGTGTGTGTGTGTGTGTGTGTGTGTGTGTGTGTGTGTGTGTGTGTGTGTGTGTGTGTGCCATTTTTAACGGCACACACCTACACACTCATCATTTATAGGTTAAATATTCATACATTCCATCCATACAAATACTAAATATAACAATGATTTAATATTCCATCTTTCAAGACAAAAACAAATTTTATTCAATGAGACCAAAACCCTCCCTCGTTTAATAAACCTTGGATATAACGAAATTAACAAATAAATCTCAATGTTTAGAATGAAGCAAAATTAAACCTTTTTATTTTTTATTTTGATCTCAACCTTTCTCCCTATCCACCTACTTCAATGTATTGAAAATCCATAATCTCACTTTCTTCCTTGATGAAACACACTATCCAAACAACCCCTCTTTCTAACCTCCACCACTCACATATCAGTATTGGTTTTTTAAATTCTACATCAAGAATAATTCCCTACAATAGTTGGAATATGGTATGAAACTACCACTACCAAATCATGTATACATTCGTCCTTCCATGATTAACATCCTAAAGTCATAATTAACATTCTACACTCATAATTAAAATCATAATTAACATTATTCCTTCCTTCCATAATTAACTACCAAATCTACATGCTTATTTCTTACTCATCTAATTGAAGCCAAGTTATCTCCAAGTCTCATTGGAATAATTCCTAAATCTACTACTCTTGAACTTATATTTGATAGCCTTTAATACTTTGAGACACAAAAACAATCTGACTTCAAACGAATAATAAAATTAAATTCAAAAATTATAAATTTTGTGCTTGAGATGCCCCTACATCAATATTGTTCTCCTCCTCACCAAATCATGTACACATTCTTCCTTCCATAATTAACATCATTATCATTTTTAAATCCACATGTTCATTTGTTACTTGTCTAATTGAGGCCAAGTTGTTTCCAAGCCTCATTTGCAATAATTCCTAAATATAATTCTCTTAAACTTATATTTCATTGTCTTTAATACTTTGAGAGACAAAAACAATCTAACTTCAAACAATCAATAAAATTAAATTCAAAAATTATAACTTTTGTACTTGGAGATGCCTCTATATTGTTCTCCTCCTTTACATGTTAATGTAATCATGTCAGAATTATTTAGAATATATTCCTCTTCTCTTTAACAAGTTTAAAAACTCTTATCTGAATAATGTTTTCATCAATACATCCTTTTTCTCTTTGACAAGTTTTAGAATATTGTTTATATAAATGAATAAAATGTCTTCAAACAACATTACTTCAATGTGAATTCTTCTTCACATTGAAGTATAAGTATATAAAAGTAACAAATTCCAAATAACATTGGTATAAAAATGTAATAAATTTAATAATATTAGTATCTTAAATACATTAATTTTTATGTTTAAGATGTCTTTATATTAATGATGTTTTTCTTTTCTATTTTCATAAAAAAAAAGTAAGTATCCTTTGAATTATAAAAATTATATGTACATATTTCAAAGATATATAGATGATGCATAAGCAAATCAACGAAACACAAACATACTCCAAAAATAACAAAAAACAGTAAGAAAATAAACTCAAACGACATGTTAATCCTATCATTAACTTATCATAATTATTCATAATAAAGTTCTCTTCTCATTAATCAATTTAAAATTTATATTTATATAAAAATAATAAAAATATCAAAACAACATTATTCCAATATGAATATAACTCTTATCTTTCACAGGTTCATGTAGTTTTATTATAATTATTCATAATAAAGTCTTTTATTCCAATATGAATATAACTCTTATCTTTCCCAGGTTCATGTAGTTTTATTATAATTATTCATAATAAAGTCTTTCTTTTTCACAAGTTATTGTAGAAAATCTTACATGCTTTCTAATACAATGGAAAGTTGAGCCTTTAATTAATGCAAAGTTATAATTGATACCTAGGAAGTGGAATTCGCAATGCTATAGTATTGTTCTTAATTATACACATAGTGGGGATCATGGTTTTCTATGTAGAGGATCCCTTATAAAAGATAACAACTAAAAAGAATCGTAACTACCTACGAAGGATCCTTAAAGTCTTTTGAATATATAAATGAATAAAAGGTCTTCATACAACATTACTCTAAAGTTAATAATGCTTTCTTCCTCCACACATTAACATAATTATGTCTTAATTATTCATATTCGTAATAGAATTGTCTTCTTTTTTATTCATACAGCAGTACTCTAACGTGAATAATGCTTTTTTCCTTCACACATCAACATAATTATATCTTAATTATTCATATTCATAATAGAATTGTCTTCATTTTGACAAGTTTAAGATTAAGATATATAAATGAATAAAAAACTTTCTCACAAAATTACTCCAATGTGAATAGTTCTCTCTTCCTTCACACATTAACATAGTCATACCTTATTTATTGGTAATATAATCTTCTTTTCCTTGATTTTTTGTAACTAGTTTCCAAACTAACGTGTTTGTGTGCAAGTCTCATACTTTTTCATGGTCCTCTTTTCCATGACAAACTAAGAATTTTGTTTTCTCATCATAATATTATATTTATAATATTGAATCACATTGTTATATTTAAAAAGGATTTTTTTTAAGAAGTTATATTATTCCTTTGCGCATCAAACTTTTGAAAGGACATATAAATTGTTTTCTCATCATAATATTATATTTATAACATTGAATCACATTGTTATATTTAAAAAGGATTTTTTTTTAAGAAGTTATATTATTCCTTTGCGCATCAAACTTTTGAAAGGACATATAAATTTCTTAATAAAAATACTAGGTTTGAAACAACCATAAATATTCGATTGACAAAGTAAAACATTGTTAATTAAAACTTTGTGCAATATGAAAGTGTCTCGAACACCTAAAGGTATATTTGATTGACAAAGTAAAGCACTGTTAATTAAAACTTTGTGCAATGTGAAAGTGTCTCGAACATCAAACCTTTAGAGCACCAAACATTAAGAATAGAAGCATATCTTTGCAATTCCATTGATTCTCTTTTCTTAATTTCAATTAAACCATGAAATAAAATCTATATAGCACAATCTCTCTTTTAATAATAAAAACCTTATGTTTAAAACCATAAAAAACTAATAACCATATAAAAAATGAAATGTATAACAAAGATAAAAACTTTATGTTTAAAACCATAAAAGACTAATAACTATAAAGAAAAAGAAATTAGAGCAAAAAACCAATAAACATATATATTATTAAGTGAATAGTCTCACATGGAGGGGATTGTTCAGTTCAATGTCACTATATTTCTAGGTACACCCACACTATCTTGAATTCCTTAGCTCTATTACAACATATCATCTCTACACCAGTTATAATCTCTACACCAGTTATAAGCTTACATAAATATATTTCAATATAAAATTGAAAAATAAACAAAACAACTATCACTAATGTTTTATATCATGCAAAGCTATTTCATTTTACTTTATCTTCTATATCATGCAAAGCTATTTTATTTCACTTTAGCAATAGGAAATCAACTTTATTTCATTTCACTTTATTTCAGAAAATCCACTTTATTTCATTTCACTTTAATTTAAAAATTTACTTTATCCATGGGTAATATAAAAAATTACATGTCTTCGCTATCATGCAAAGCTATTTCATTTCACTTTATTTCAGGAAATCCACTTTATTTTATTCCACTTTAATTTAAAATTTTACTTTATCCATGGGTAATAGAAAATCAAATAATCTTTTAGAATTTTTTTTCAAAATTATTAGATTTTTTTGGAAAATCCAATTAATTTTTTTAAGAAAATTATTAAAAAAATTTAGATATCAATTATGTAATATTTAAATTTTAAATAAAAATATTTTTTTTAGTTGAGTTACATAAACCTAATTTTTAATCTTTTTTTTTTTAAATCTTAAATTTTTAAGGTTAATAATTTTTTTTAATGTTCTACTACTTTGTAGAAGCTCAAATAGATCCACATTGAAGCCTTTGGTTGTCTGGTTCAATGGAGGTTTGTGGAATCAATATTTTAGGTTTTCATTTTACTGTAGTTTAAATGCTATAGAAGGATAAATAACATAGATCATAGGATTCTTAATTTTTTTAGGGTGACTCTTTCTTTGCCAGACTGAAAACATTTCCGGTGTTCATAACATAGCTGAAACTGAGCAAATATGCTCTAATTCAGCAAGAAATTTACAGATGGCGCTCTTTTTTTCATATAAAAACACTTTCTCTCACTCTTAAAGTCAATGCAATCCTGAGCTGTCCAAGGGCATAATTTATTGTTTATCCACTTCTCTTTTTTGTTGTGAATGTTTGAAATGACTTATATTTAAATGTTTTGTTCATTGAGGAAACTCTATATTGAAATCTTATTGGGTTTTATATATGACTATTAATAACATACTGGGTTTGTTATATGAATATTCATGCTATACATAGGAGGTGGACATAGCCTTTTCCAAATTAGTAGCTAAGGTGTTAAATTTATTTATTTTTTACAAATTTTACTGTAACCTGTAACAAGGTCTCTCAAGAATGTACATATATTGTACTATCATGTTTGGTTTTGGAAATTTCTAGGTCCTGGTTGTTCTTCATTCTTCATTCGGTGTTGGGGCGCTATCTGAGAATGGTCCATTTCATCCCCAGGGAAGCAAATTGATAATAAATAGTTGCAGTTTGAACAAAGGCAATATTTACCAATATCATTATTGTGAGAAAATTTTCATGGATCATAAGTTGAGATAGAATAATATATCAATGCCTTCTATATACTTTGTTGGTACATAGATTATGAGTGTAGATTCATTATACTCTGTTTCTTTTTATATCATTATTATACTCTGTTTTTTTTTTCTATATGCCAGATGCATTTGCATTCCAGTATGGATACTTGTCTTACCCATTTCATTCTTATAAAACTGTAAATGCACTTGATTACTCTCTTACCCATTTCAGTCACATTGTACTATAAATGCACCTCCGTATGAAGGTGTTTTTTTACATATTAATATAATATTTTTACATATTAAGAGATTAGCGACAACTCGACCATTTTTCTAAATGATATTCTTAATATTTGGAGAATACAACAAGGGGCACCTGATTCTTCTTGGGTTTTATTTTCCTTATAGTTCTATAATACATGAAGCGTCGATCATTCATTCGTTTCTTCAAAATTCTGGATATAGGTGAATTGTTGGATGACCATTTCTAGCGTCAATAGTTTCACAATTCTCTAATAAATAAAGGGGTTGTCACTCCTTCCTCTCCATGATATTCTTGATATTTAGAGGATATAAAAGGGGAAACTGATCCTTACTCTTCATGATGTTGACACTCATTTGTCGACAAGGATTCACTTTGCTTGGATGTCAACAACTACTGACACAGAATCCCTAAACATCAGCCCAAAAAGGTTTAACCCTTTATAGCAACACTTGAAGAGTAGGTGTAGTATAATGTGAGATGTCATAGGGAGGGATGCGGGAACCAACACTTGAAGAGTAGGTGCAGTCTAACATGAGATGTCGTAGGGAGGGTTGCAGGAACCAAGCGTCCACAATGGGAAGAGGACTTTCATGTTGTCAATTACCCTATCACAATACCATCCTAAAATCCAAGGCTGTAATTATACAATTAACTAAATCTACTTATCATGATCATAATCACTAACAAAGACATTGACACACATTAAACTGAAAGTCACAACAATACTTTGCATCATCACAGATTTTTCCTGAATACTATATATAAGACATAACTAATTTTTACTTATCCTTAAAGACAATACATTCCATAGAACTAAGGAAATATGACATAAGATGCAAAATTGCCAATAAAAATCACATGATAAATAGAGTCTTTATAACTTCATCATCATAATTACACAGCAAAAGATAAAACCATCCCCAAGTTCATTGATATTTGTCCCAAAAAAGACAACAGACACATTTCTTCTTTCAGCGCGGTTGAATTTTATCTCTGTTGACATCCTTCCTATCTGTGTCAGTACCACACTTTGTATGCTTCCACCCCTTTCCAACCGGCCCCCAACATAAACTTATGGCTCGTCCTTGAGACACCTCAACTAGAAGCAACTGGTGCATTCAAATTTGTCTTGAAGGCATCATATTATGTTCTTTCATGTTATACAACTTCCTTGACCTTCGCCTTCAGTGTTGTGCAATGCTCCACTTCCTATTCCATTGGATTCTCTTCATTCAGCTACTGCACTGCGCTCAACTCTATCTTCATCTTCGTGATCTCTTCCATGGTTCTGAGCACCAATTTCTCTCCTATAGCTTGCAATTCATCCAAGTGTGCTGCCCGCCTTTGGTGCCTTGTAAGAGCCTTATTAACGAGATTCTACAATTATTTTAGCTCCATTTCCTTGGTCACTTGTGTAAGTGGGGGCATCTCTTTGAGTGATCCCTGCAACACTGCCAGTTTCACTTTTGCTTCTACAAGTTGCACATCCAATTGGTACAATTGTTTTTCTTGGACTAAGATGCCCCAATATTTTTTTATTTCCTCCGCGATCGACTACACTACCTTCTCTGACTCTACAGTATCTGTTATGGCATGTTCGATTGCAGTTTTTCTTTTTGCTAACTTTTTTGGCGGTGTTCTGGGTACCTCTCTCACTTATAACTCTTCATTTTCTTTATGCATATCTGTGACAATTTTTCCCACTCACAATACCTTTGCTTCTGCAAACATCTCTGGGTTAATGAATGGAATCTCTTCACATCACATGGAGACTGATCTCTCCAGTATTTTCCTATCGTCAAACAACTTTATTTTCTCATTTATAATATTTTCATTTTCTTCTTTTATTCGTTGCAGTTCCTCTTCAACACATCGTGCTTGCTTCCTGTACCATACTAGTTGATCTTGAACTGTTGCTTCATGGCCTCTAATTTATTTTCTTGCCGTGATCTGAAGCCTTGTTAGTTGAGTCATCGAAAGTAGTTTAATTCTAGGCCAATCAAGTGGTTTCCTCGTAGCGTCACATCGATATCTTCATCCACTATGGTGATAGCATGGGGTATAATCT
This sequence comes from Pseudotsuga menziesii, assembly GCA_001517045.1. Lineage (NCBI taxonomy): Eukaryota > Viridiplantae > Streptophyta > Pinopsida > Pinales > Pinaceae > Pseudotsuga > Pseudotsuga menziesii. Next base: position 17,160 of record LPNX010931578.1, read on the forward strand.
ATACTATTCGCACCCTTGTACTGATGTCAACCTCTCTCGCCCTTTTCAGTGTTTCCTCTTGCGGTATCTTTACCTCTATTACTACATTTGTGAGTGTCTGTAGTAATTGCATAACTTGGTGGAAGTATCCTATCGCATGTTGTATTACCTTTTCCCGACTTTCATTGTTCATCGAAGTGATTGCATCTAGCACCTTGTTTACCTTGTCATTGGAGATCCTTGGAGTGCTGCTTCGCTCGCCTTACTCAAAGCAACGCTTTGTCTGTTCTTCCTCTTGTTCTTTCTCCAACTTTGATTCTATCGGAGTTGCCAATGGTTCCTTCTCTTTTGAGTCTTCTTCCCCTTTTGATTTCTTCAGTTGATCCTATTCTTTTGGGACATATGGAAGTGGTCCATTCCCTTGGTCCAATAGGTATTTGTCACTTACCAAAATTCCACATTTTGGGGTGCATTATTTGATGATGGAATCCAACTCTTCGTTTGTTAGCTTGTACTTTGTCATCAACCATTGTTTTTATGGATCTTCCCATGCTTGACTATGGATGGCGTGGGGTCCCATCGCAAAATGTGCAATCTTTTGGTACTTGTTTGCGGCTTGGTCTGTGAAACGCAAAACCTTAACTACTTCTTCTCACGGTGCATCTAGGTACAAGTAAAACTATATATTGTTTTTCATTTTCCACTTCTTGCCATTAAGTTCCCACATATTTTTATATATGGTGCCTTGAAATACGTTGAAAGCATCAACCTCCATCCCTTGATAATGTGTCAGTTCCATCCAACCAACCAACGAGACGTGTACTAGCAACCAAGAAGAGGTGAATGGATTACCAACCTCTTGTGCCAATACAAAGTCCTCCATCAATTCATTCAGTAGGAACAAGTACCAATTCATGTGTACGCTAGTTGTGCACTAATATGCAAATGCGATAACCCCTAATGTGCATTGATTTATGTGGTTCTTCCATACTAACTTGATATCTAGTATCTTTGTTGCAACTTCCATTTCCTTATCATTGATGGTTTTGATTACATACTCCCTTTTATCTTTTATCGCCCCATATTTATTTCACAGCTTCGCTAGAATATTCTTATCGCTATCCTTCCCTCGAACTTATTGTGACAGGTCAAACCCCACCTTGGGTAGGCTGGTGACCTGAGATATCAACTTGATTGCAATGGGGACCTTCGTTCCCACATATATGCACCATGAAAAAATGCCAACAATTGTTTGACACATGCATTAACTTCTGTAGATCGACAAAAATGCAGCATGGGGATGATCGACAACAATCTAGACTAATGCAATCCCAATTCCCATTGTGTGGGTTCTGTGGTGATTGGGACTCCTTTGTCATGATCTCTTTCCTCATAGTTTCCCTTGGTGCATTATGGAAATTCCAGAATATCATGGTCATTGTATTGTATTTTTTGCAATGACGGTACTATATTCATGGTCACATGGACACCTTTGGGTGTTGTGGGTATCTTAAAGGTATACTTGTTGGTTTTCCCAATCCTTATTATAGGTACCCCTTTCTTCTAGAGTGGTACATATCCAAGGATTCCTTCTACCATTGGTCCTGATGCTTTTCCTCTTGCCGTCGTCGCTTCTTTCTCTATAGAGGATGGACCTGCTCCTTCCTCTATTGTGGTTCCTCTCGTCAAACATTGGATTATCTTAGTTCTTTTGTCTAAGGTGATTGGTCGATTCAAACTCCTATTTCTCCTAATTGGCCACCCTATTATGGATAAAAAATCGGGTATTTCCTCTAATAGTGTTTCCTAGGCTATCGAAGATTCTTGTGTCCTTGTGCTTGAGATAACCTGTGCCATTGCTTTTGCGACACTTCTCTTCTTTATTCTCTTATCTCTTCATTCATTTTCTCTGAGTATTCTGGTCGAAACTCATAATGGGTTGAGCCGTGCCCCTCAGTCTGATTTTATAGCCTCTGTGCTTCTCATACGACAAATTTGAACCATCATCACTAAATTGTCATTGATTAACCCGATCCTTCATTGATTCTGTAAATCTAGCCTGCGACTTGGTCATTAATTATATATCTTTTCAACTTGTGCCATCACTCGGATGGTGTACTTACTTCATTTATTACCCTATTTGACCCATTCCCACCTCCTCCGGTATCTAAAAGTTACAAATGTTGTCGTTGTTCACCATTTCTCGTCATTCTTTCTTCTGTAGATATAGTTTCCTTCAGAATTTTCCCTCCTTCTCTCATAATTTTTTTTCTTGGTAGTTAGCATGGGTGTTGCACCAGGCTATCCCGATAGGGCCTTAACCGACTCTGGTTTACTAATTTTTGTAGAAGCATTATGTCTAACTGCTGCAACTGTACCGCACCTCTGTTGGTAATAAAATGTATGATGTAGGGACATTACCAATGCATTTGGAGCTTACCTGGGTGCTTTGCCAACTTGATGTCATAGAGAAGAACCATATCCCCTAGAAGTGCTTCATATTTACATGGATATCATGCCAATCCTTTTGTCAATCCTTCTCTACTTGCTGATGAAAACCTGTGATGAAGAGATCCTCTTCAAGTCGTACCAAGTGCACTAGTTTGTCTTCAAGCGCTCCTTCGTCACTCATTCTCGTGATTGCTTCTATGCACACACTGGGGAAAACATATTCCATCGACATTACTACTTCTTTTCCATAAACTAATTTGAATGGTGTCTTCCTCATCAGTCGTTTACATGTCATTATGTAGGCCCATAATATCACAGGGATTTTCATGTTCGATTCGTCGCGAGTTGTATTTCATACCTTTATAAGCACATTTTCCAAGATCTTGATGAATGACTCAACTACCCCATTCGCTTGTGGGTGATATGGAGTACTCTTTTTGCATTAAATTTGGAATTGTTGAGTCATCACTCTAATTGTCTAGTTAACAAAAGTAGCCCCTTGATCACTCATCAGTAGTTTTATACATCCAAATCATGTAATTACAATGTCGAACAGGAACCTGGTTGTCATCGCAGGTATGAAATCCCTTACTAGTGCTGCTTCGACCCACCTTGTTAGATAATAGGTTACAGTGATGGTGTATCTAGAATCAGTTCTCTTCCTTTGTGGGTTGATAGGTTCCACGAAATCAAATTCCCATTTGTCGAATGCTTGCAGTGTTACCCGAGGTACTAACGACATATCGTCTCTTTGTGATGGTTTACCCATTCTTTGACATATATTGCAGCTTTTAGCATAATATGTGGTGTTGACATGTACTATCAACCACCATAATCCATCTCTAATGATTTTTCTGGTAATCGCACTTCCTCCATAATGTCCTCCTACAATCCTGCCATGTTCCTCTGGCAACACCCTTTATTGCTCATGCGGAAGAACATATTGACGTAATATATCATATGGTCCCATATTGTATATTCATCTTGCAATCAATTGGAATTCAGCAACTCTAACGAGTTATCTCTTCTTCTAAGTAGTGGTGAATTTTTCGGGATATTTTCCTGTTGTCAAAAATTGAATATTTTTTTAGTAATGGTCATCAACCATCATGACTTCAAAAAATTGCACATCAGGTAATCCATCCTCTACGTTGCTTGGTTCTTCTCCTAACTCTATCCTTGATAGGTGATTAGGTCCTGCATTTAATCATCCCAACTTTACAATGATCTCGAAATCAAATTCTTGAAATAACAGTAACCATCGAAAGATCTTCCCCCCCAAAATGGGATTATTGACCAAGGACTTCAACACCTAATGATTAAAAAACATTTTGAAATGTCCTCCCAGCAGGTAGTGTCTGAATTTATGCAATGCATACACCATTTCCAATCCTTCTCTTTCTGTCATCATTTAGTTCCTCTCTATAATTGAAAACTTTTGACCTACAAATGCAATTGGGTGGTCTATTGATCCTTCTCCTGGTTGGGCCAGTATTACTCCTAATGCAACTAACGAAGCATCAGCATGGACATGGAATTCCTTTGTCAAATCCGAAAAAACCAGTATTGGTACGATAACCATATTCTACTTTAATGTATCGAGACTCCTTCGGTTCTCGTTGTTCCATTCAAATTTTGAATCCTTCTTCAACAATTTATCCATTGGCGCAGTGATCGTCACTTATCCTCTTATAAATTTTTGGTAATACCCTGTGTGACCTAATGTTTTCCTTAACTATTTCACTGTCATTGGTGTTGGTAGGTTGACAATTACTGTAATATTGGAGGGATTGATCAACATCCATTCCTTGCATATGATGTGTCCCAACGGAATTCCAAAGGGTGCGCAGAATATACATTTCTTCAGATTGAGCGAGATTTGATATTTTCGACACCTTTCCATAATTAATTGAAGGTTCATGGTACAGTATTTTACTAACCCATAGATGGTACAGTCATCCATGTAGACATCTAGTAATTTATGAATGAATTCTTTGAATGCAACGAAAAGTAAGCTTGAAAAGATTGTAGGCACATTCTTGAGACCGAATGACATTATTATGTACTGGAAACATCCCCATTCCGTTACAAAAATGGTCTTGCGTCTATCTTCCTTCACAATTCTTACCTGATGATATCCCAAAAATGCATCCGTAAATGAATATATTTCTTTCCCTCCAACTCCTTCCAGCACTTCATTGGTGAATGGTGTCAAAAATCGATCGTGAAGAGTTGCAGCATTCAATTTTCATAGATCAGCACAAATGCAAATTTCGTCAATCTTTTTGTCCTTCACAACCATCATCATTAGAGGAAATTTCAATTTAAAATGGGCCTTCCAAAAATAATAGAAATTCCATGTCATCATGTATTAACCAATCAAAATGCTTGAAAATTCAAAAAGGGAGCACCTATTAAACAATTTTTTAATATAAATTTGGGGATAGGTATCATAAAAAAAAATATTTTTTTGTTCGTATTTTTGACCTATCTCCCTGGGTTTTTACTCAAATTTTGATTGCGAGAGCTCATTGGCTATGGAATTAAATTTCGCATCCAATAAGTACCCACTCAACATACTTTTAATGGTCCCCACTACCCCAAAAACAAGAAATACCTGAAAAAATGTGATGATGATGTCAAGTACCCACTCAACATACTTTTAATGGTCCCCACTACCCCAAAAACAAGAAATATCTGAAAAAATGTGATGATGATGTCATCATCACATTTTTTCAGGTATTTCTTACTTTTGGGGAAGCACAGCCCATCAAAAGTATGTTGAGTGGGTACTCGTTAGATGGATAATTTAATTCCACATCCAACGAGCTCTCCTGATCGAAATTTGAGTAAGAACACAGGGAGATATGTCGAAAATACAAACAAAAAAGTAGTTTTTTCTTTTCTTCCTCCAAAATTAATAAATATTATTTTATTATTTTAAGTGTTATTTTATTAATTTTCCTTAGGAGGCCCATTTTGAGTTGAAATTTCCTCTAATGACTGATCCATTATTATTCTTTTATAGGTTCGATGATTCATGTACCCATCATCCTTTCTAGTTCAGCTTTGACACTCTCTTTATACCTTGGATTTAACCTGTATGGTCATTGCTTCACTGGTTTTCCATTGAGATTTAGAGGAATCTTCATTTCTCCCATGTCCTTTGAAATGCCCCTCATCAAGATTCAGAGGAATATTCATTTCATCCTTCCTCATGTTCTAGCGTATCCTAGTCATTTCCTGTGTCACTGTAAGGTCACGTATTCCCTTGTGGTCCCTTCTCATAATTTCTTGTTCTGGTCACACCAAGAATATCCTCAGTCCTCCTCCTCTTTTCTTGTCTGAACCTTAACCCACTTCGTAGAAGACCACACTCTTCTGCAGCTTCCCTTATAGTCTCATCATGACTCCCATCCATCTACCCCGTATCATCCCATCCAACCCTCACCTTCGTAATACCCAAAGCCTCCGTACAACAGATATTTTCTCATTGGAATTCATCTTTATTATTCATTTTTCATATATGTGCATATTAATCCACAACTATAACGAAAATATAAATATTCCTCTTGATCCTTTAAAAAATTTCCTTTCAGCGTCATTGCAAGATTTTACTACATTGACAATGAACTCAGTATTGTACCCTTCCAAAATTTTATCTATTCACACATCGAAATCCCTTGAATCTTTAATGTTTACCTTCCACAATTGCTAGATTAGCTCTGGATCCCATTGATTAGGTTCACCTCCTTGGAAATTCTTCTTTTGGAAAGTAAGTTGTGCCCACCATTCGTATAGTAATATTGGGAATTCAGAGAAAAATATTTCGTGAATATCAAAGCAAATGTATTTGCCCAACCAATATTCTATCATTAATATTGGGTTCTATTTCTCTTCATCCGCAAACTCTTGAGCTTTCTTATCAAACCAATCTTGGATTTATGGATTCGTTAGATTCCACAACATGTCCTCTTCTTCTTCATAGTTTGGTCCCGACAACAAAAATTTTTGTTGACACTTGTCTATCGACAGGGATTCAATTTTCTCAGCTGTTGAAAACTATTGAAACTGACTCCCTAAACATCAGCCCGAAAAGGTTTAATCATTTCTAGCAACACTTGCGGAGTAGTTGCAGTCTCACCCGAGATGTCATAGGGAGGGCTGTAGGAACCAATTTTTCGCAGTGGGAAGAGTAATTTCATGCTAGCAGTTACCCTATCGTAATAACATCGAAAAATATAGGGTTGTAATTATAGATTTAAATAGATCTACCTATCATGATCGTAATCACTAACAAAGACATCAACATACATTAAACTAATAGTCACAACAATACTTCGCGTCATTCACATTTAATAAAAACATAGAGATGGAATCGTCCACTACAAAAAATTTGAATTTGAGCTAGAACCCTTTAAGAATTGAGGTAGAACCAGTTACAAAAGGCTATTTTCAAATTCCCCACCAACTGTTGTACTTAAGCCAACAAATTAAGCCAAAGGCATGGGGATGTTCTTTGGTGATCTGGCTATCCATCCATGGTATCACATCTTTCTCGTAGTGTTAACAAGTGAAAAATACATGGCTGCAAATATAAATAAAATTAAAGAATGACTATGTAAAAAACATGACCGCATAGACAATCAATCCAATATTGACTAAGTGATGAAAAATTTCCCTAAAGCAATTGCCTTATGAAAATGTCCACCATAATTCATAGGTAAAACTAAATTCCCACCCTGAACTTCCATGTTGTAGCTTGTTGAAGTACCTATCTAACCATGGTTTCATTTCTCATAAAAAGAGCTTGAAGAAAAAGATATGGGTCTGCCAAAACAAGTATTTTTGGGAAAGTTAGTCAAAATTGCCTTGGGAAAATGGCCACCATAATTCATAGCTTAATAAAAATTCTTGCCCCATCCTATAAGAATGTAGCTTATTTACCTGGATATCTAACGATGGTCTCATTTTTTCTTAAGAGTGTTTGTGAAGAAATTTATGGATCTGCCAAAAGAGGGTTCAAGTAGTTTTTTGCACCAAGTTCACTGAAATGCATGCCTAGGTCAGAGGAAGAATATTCAGAAGCTGAAATGAGTTGTGTTGTGATTAGTGAGATATTCTACATCATATAGTGACATTGGCTTACAGTTTTGGTGAAATAAAAAAATTAGCTTGAAAATGGGACAGTTGTCCAAGTGTTAAAACTAGTAATAAAAGGTCATTTAGAAATGCCCACCACATGTTGTCCCTATGCACAAAAATTCAATAGATGACATGGGTCTGTTCCTTGGATATATGTCTACCTAACCATGCTTTTATTTTTCTTTTTGGTGATCACATGTGCAAGGAATACATCTTTAAAAATGAGAAAAATCATAATGGCCACCAAAGAAACTATGAAAATGTGTCCAAGTGTTAAAAACAAGAATTAAAGAGGTGGTTTGGAAATGCACACCATAGGATGTGGTTGTGTAGATAATTTCATCCAAAGGTGTGGGTCTGTTATCTTGTAACTTGTCTATCTATCCTTGGGTTCAGTATCCGTAATAAATATCACATGCGTGAAATATAATGTTTTCAAATTGAAAAAAAAAATTTGTCTGAAAATCCATTTGGAAATGACCGCTAGAGGCTCTCTGTGTGCCAATAAATCTATTAAAAAGTATGAATATCTTCTCTGATGATCTACTCGTCTATCCATAGTATCAGCTCATAATATGGTGAACACACGTGTGAGATATGAATTTTCCAAGTTGGAGAAAAAAATGTTTTCCTGTTAAAAATAAATGAAATCTGCCAAGTGTTAAAACCAGTTACATAAGGCTATTTTCAAATGCCCATCAACTGTTGTCCTTGAGCCAACAAATTAATCCAAAGGCATGGGGATATTCTTTGGTGATCTAGCTATCTATCCATGGTGTCACACCTTTATTCTAGTGTTCACAAATGCAAAATAAAGGGCTGCAAATTTAAAGAAAAATAAAGTATGATTGTGTAAAAAATATGACAAAGTGATGAAAAAATGACTAACTGATGAAAAATTGCCCTAAAGCAATTTCCTTATGAAAATGTCCAGCATAATTGATAGGTAAAATTAAATGCCTGCCTTGACGAGCCATGTCGTAGCTTGGTGAAGTGCCTATCTAACCATGGTTTCATTTCTCATAAAACGTTCCTGTAGAAAATATACGCGTATGCCAAAACAAGTCTTTTTTTCCGTAAAAATAGTCAAAATTGCCTTGGGAAAATGAACACCATAATTCATAGCTTAAGAAAAATGCATGCCCCATCCTGTAAGGTTGTAGCTTGTTTACCTGGATATATAACCATGGTCTCATTTTTTCCTAAGAGTATTTGTGGAGAAAGTTATGGATCTGCCAAAATAAGGGTTCAAGCAGTTTTTCGCACCAAGTTCACTAAAATGCATGCCTAGGTCAGAGGAATATTATTCTTAAGGTGAAATGAGTTGTGTTGTGCTTAGTGAGATATTCTACATCATCTAGTGACATTGTTTTAGGGTTTTGGTGAAATGAAAAATTCACCTTGAAAATGGTACAATTGTCAAAGTGTTAAAACCAGTAATAAAAGGTCATTTAGAAATGCCCGCCACATGTTGTTCCTGTGCCAAAAAATTCAGCAGATGACATGGGTCTATTCCTTGGATATATGTCTACCTATCCATGGTTTTATTTTTCTTTTTGGTGATCACATGTGTAAGGAATACATCTGTCAAAATGAGAAAAATCATAATGGCCACCAAAGAAACTATGAAAATGTGTCCAAGTGTTAAAAACAAAAATTGAAGAGGTGGTTTGGAAATGCATGCCATAGGATGTGGTTGTGTAGATAATTTCATCCAAAGGTGTGGGTTTGTTATATGGAAACTTGTCTATCTATCCTTGGGTTCAGTATCTGTAATAAAGATCACATGTGTGAAATAGAAAATTTTCAAATTGAAAAAAAAATTTCTGAAAAGCCTTTTTGAAATTCTCGCCAGAGGCTCTGTGTGTGCCAATAAATCTATTAAAAACTATGGATCTCTTCTTTGATTATCTGTCAATCTATCCATAGTATCATCTCTTAATCTGGTGAACACACGTGTGAGATATGGATTTGCCAAGTTGGAGAAAAAAATGTTTGCCTGTTAAAAATAAATGCAATCTTCGTAAGTGTTAAAACCCGTTACAGAAGGTTATTTTCAAATTCCCTCCAATTGTGGTGCTTGATCCAAAAAAGTAATCCAAAGGCACATGGATGTTCTTTCATGATCTGGCTATCCATCCATGGTCTCACACCATTATTCTGGTGTTCACAAGTGAAAAAGACAAGGCCGCAAATTTAAAGAAAAATAAAGTATGATTGTGTAAAAAATATGACTAAGTGATGAAAAATTGCCCTAAAGCAATTGCCTTATGAAAATATCCACCATAATTCATAGGTTAAAGTAAATTTCTGCCCTGAATTTCCATGCCATAGCTTGTTGAAGTACCTATTTCCATGGTTTCATTTCTCATAAAAAGTGTATGAAGAAAAAGATATGGGTCTACCAAAACAAGTTGTTTTCTGAAAATTAGTCAAAATTTCCTTGGGAAAATGACCACCATAATTCATAGATTAATAAAAATGCATGCCCCATCCTATAAGGCTGTAGCTTGTTTACCTGGATATCTAACCATGCTCTCATTTTGTATTAAGAGTGCTTGTGGAGAAAGTTATGGATCTGCCAAAACAAGGGTTCAGGCAATTTTCTGCACCAAGTTCACTAAAATGCATGCTTAGGTCAGAGGAAGAATATTATGAAGGTGAAATGAGTTGTGTTGTTCTTAGTGAGATATTATACATCATCTGCTGACATTGGTTCAGGGTTTTGGTGAAATAAGAATATCACCTTGAAAATGGCACAATTGTTCAAGTGTTAAGACCAATAATAAAAGGTCATTTAGAAATGCCCGCTACATGTTGTTCATGTGCCCAAAAATTCATCAGATGACATGGGTATGTTCCTTGTATATATGTCTACCTATCCATGCTTTTAGTTTTCTTTTTAGTGATCACATGTGAAGGAATACATCTATCAAAATGAGAAAAATCATAATGGCCACCAAAGATAAACTATGAAAATGTGTCCAAGTGTTAAAAACAGAAATTGAAGAGGTGGTTTGGAAATGCACGCCATAGGATGTGGTTGTGTAGATAATTTCAAGAAAAGGTGTGGGTATGTTATCTGGTAACTTGTCTATCTATACATGGGTTCAATATCCATAATAAATACCACGTGTGAAATATCAATTTTCCAAATTGAAAAACAAATTGTTTGAGAAGCCATTTTGAAATGCCCTCCAAAGGCTCTATGTGTGCCAATAAATCTATTAAAAAGTATGAGTCTCTTCTCTGATGATCTATGCATATATCCATAGTATCATATCCTAATATGGTGAACAGATGTGTGAGATATGTATTTGCTAAGTTGGAGAAAAAAAATCTTTGTCTGTTAAAGATAAATGAAATCTGCCCGAGTGTTAAAACCAGTTATTGAAGGCTATTTTAAAATGCTCACCAACTATTGTCCCTGAGCCAACAAATTAATACAAAGGCATGTGGATGTTCTTTGGTGATCTGGCTATCCATCCATGGTCTCACCCCTTTATTCTGTGTTCACAAGTGCAAAGGATAGGGCTGCAAATTTAAAGAAAAATAAAGTATGACTCTATAAAAAATATGAAGTGATGAAAAATTTACTAAGTGATGAAAAATTGCCCTAAAGCAGTTTCCTTATGAAAATGTCCACCATAATTCATATGTAAAATTGAATTCCCTCCTTGACCTTCCATGATGTAGCTTGTTGAAGTACCTATCTAACCATGGTTTCATTTCTCATAAAAAGTGTATGAAGAGAAAGATATGGGTCTACAAAAACAAGTCTTTTTCGAAACATTAGTCAAAATTTGCTTGGGAAAATGACCACCATATTTCATAGCTTAAGAAAAATGCACGCCCCATCCTATAAGTCTGCAGATTGTTTACCTGGATATCTAACCATCCTCTCAATTTGTCTTAAGAGTGTTTGTGGAGAAAGTTATGGACCTGCCAAAATAGGGGTTCGGGCAGTTTTCTGCACCAAGTTCACTAAAATGCACGCCCGGGTCAGAGGAATAATATTATGAAGGTGAAATGAGTTGTGTTGTGCTAAGTGAGATATTCTACATATTCTGGTGACATTGGTTTAGGGTTTTGGTGAAATAAAAAATTCACCTTGAAAATGGCATAGTTGTCCAAGTGTTAAGTGCTACATGTTGTTTGTGTGCCCAAAAATTCATCGGATGGCATGGGTATGTTCTTGGATCTCTATCTACATATCCATGCTTTTAGTTTCCTTTTTGGTGATCATATGTACAAGGAATACATCTGTAAAAATGAGAAAAATCATGATGGCCACCAAAGATAAACTATGAAAATGTGTCCAAGTGTTAAAAAGAGGAATTGAAGAGGTGATTTGGAAATGCACACCATAGGATGTGGTTGTGTAGATAATTTCATACAAAGGTGTGGGTCTATCATTTGGTCACTTGTGTATCTAGCACTCAGTTCAATATCCGTAATAAAGATCATATGTGTGAAATATAAATTTTCCAAATTGAATTTTTTTTTTGTCTAAGAAGCCATTTTGAAATGCTCGCCAAAGGCTCTTTATGTGCCAATAAATATATTAAGAAGTATGACTCTCTTCTATGATGATCTATGCATCTATCCATAGTATCATATCCTAATATGGTGAACACACGTGTGAGATAGGGATTTTCCAAGTTGGAGAAAAGAAATGTATTCATGTTAAAAATAAATGAAATCTTCATTAAAACTAGTTACAGAAGGCTATTTTAAAATTCCCACCAACTGTTGTCCTTGACAGAAAAAAATAATACAAAGGCATGGGTTTGTTCTTTGGTGATCTAGGTATCCATCCATGGTCTCAAACGTTTATTCTGGTGTTCACAAGTGCAAAGTACAAGGATGCAAATTTAAATAAAAATAAAGTATGATTGTGTAAAAACTATGACAAATGATGAAAAATTGACCAAGTGATGAAAAATTTCCCTAAAGCAATTTCCTTATGAAAATGTCCACCATAATTCATAGGTAAAAGTAAATGCATGTATAGACCTGCCATGTCATAACTTGTTAAAGTAAATATCTAAACATGGTTTCATTTCTAAAAAAAAGTATCTGAAGAAAAAGATATGGGTCTGCCAAAACAAGTATTTTTTGAAGAATTAGTCAAAATTTCCTTGGGAAAATGATCACCATAATTCAGAGCTTAAGAAAAATGAAAGCCCCATCCTGTAAGGTTGTAGAATTTTTTCTTGGATATCTAACCATGCTCTTAGTTTGTCTTAAGAGTGTCTGTGGAGAAAGTTATTGATCTGCCAAAATAGGTGTTCAGGAAATTTTCTGCACCAAGTTCACTAAAATGCACGCCTAGGTCAGAGGAAGAATATTATAAAGGTGAAATGAGTTGTGTTGTGCTTAGTGAGATATTATACATTATCTAGTGACATTGGTTCAGGTTTTTGGTGAAATAAAATATTCACCTTGAAAATGGCACAGTTGTCAAGTGTTAAAACCAGTAATAAAAGGTTATTTAGAAATTCTTGCCACATGTTGTTCATGTGCCCAAAAATTCATCAGATGGCATGGGTATGTTCCTTGGATATCTATCTACCTATCCAGGGTTTTAGTTTTCTTTTTGGTGATCACATTTGCAAGTAATACATCTATCAAAATGAGAAAAATCATAATGGCCACCAAAGATGAACTATGAAAATGTGTCCAAGTGTAAAAAACATGAATTGAAGAGGTGGTTTGGAAATGCACACCATAGGATGTGGTTGTGTATATAATTTCATCTAAAGGTGTGGGTTTGTTATCTGGTAACTTGTCTATCTATCCCTGGGTTTAGTATCCATAATAAAGATCACATGTGTGAAACATAAATTTTCCAAATTGAAAAAAAAAATTCTAAGAAGCCATTTTGAAATGCCCTCCAGAGGCTCTGTGTGTGCCAATAAATCTATTAAAAAGTATGACTCACTTCTCTGATGATATATGCATCTATCCATAGTATCATATCCTAATCTGGTGAACACACATGTGAGATATAGATTTTCCAAGTTGGAGAAAAAAATGTTTTCCTTTAAAAAATAAATGAAATCTGCCTAAGTGTTAAAACTAGTTACAGAAGGCTATTTTCAAATTCCCACCAACTGTTGTCCTTAAGCCAGCAAATTAATACAAAGGCAAGGGGCTTTTCTTTGGTGATATAGCTATCCATCCATGGTCTCACATCTTTATTCTGGTGTTCACAAGTGCAAAGGATATGGCTGCAAATTTAAAGAAAAGTAAAGTATGGCTATGTAAAAAATATCACTAAGTGATGAAAAATTGACCAGGTGATGAAAAATTGCCCTAAAGAAGTTTCCTTATGAAAATGTCCACCATAATTAATAGGTAAAAGTAAATTCCCGCACTGACCTTCCATGTCATAGCTTTTTAAAGTACCTATCTAACCATGGTTCCATTTCTCAAAAAACATGTCTGAAGAAACAGATATGGGTCTACCAAAACAAGTCTTTTTCGGAAAATTAGTCAAAATTTTCTTGTGAAAATGACCACCATAATTCAGAGCTTAAGAAAAATGCACACCCCATCCTCTAAGGTTGTATATTGTTTACCTGGATATCTAACCATGATCTCAATTTGTCTTAAGAGTGTTTATGGAGAAAGTTTTGGATCTACCAAAATAGGGGTTCTGACAGTTTTCTGCACCAAGTTCACTAAAATGCACGCCAAGTCAGAGGAAGAATATTCTGAAGGTGAAATGAGTTGTGTTGTGCTTAGTGAGATATTCTACATCATCTTGTGACATTGGTTCTGTTAGAATTTTATCATTCAAGCTAGAATTATGATCTTAAGATATTATCTGAGAGAATAACATGCACAACAATAAACACAAGAGACAAGAGACACAAATATTTTTCCTTAGGGAAACCATAAAGGAGAAAACCTCAAAACTTCCTCAGAGATAGAATGAGCACCAATGGTAGTAGTAAAGTCTGAAAACATAAAAGATGATCTCCACATCTTGTTCTCTCTCTCACACTTGAGAGAGCTTCTCCTCTCTCACTCGTGCACCCGAGTGAGTCATTGTGTGTGTGATAAATAGAGAGGCTCACTCTCTATTTATATTCTTTCCTTCACTTAATTTTCACTCCAACATGTTGGCCTTACTTAACAATTACTTACTAGAGACGACATCTCTACGAGAGTCTAATAACCCTAGTGCCCCACAACTTGTGGGTACTTTGCCCCTCCGACCAACAAGGAGGGTTATCCGTAACACAACGGTGGGGACTATTGCCCCAGCTTACAATAACTCACCTAGGGTCGACTTCTCTAGGATAGTGTAATAACCCTAGGGCCCCACAACCGTGGGGACTTAAACCCTTGATCAATAGGAGGGTTAGCCACAATGAATTGACATGACTTGTTTACATTATAGAACCTCCTGATGGGAACATTGGGGCATGACATGACTCAATTGCATTAAAAATATTTCCTGGAATAAACATCGAGGTACAATACATAGGATATACAAGTGAATACATTCCAAAGTTACAATTACATCAACACTTCGTATTAACTAGGAAGGTATTCTCTTGACACAATTTATCAGCACAAGTCTTCTTCCCTGAATCATCTAGATCATCATCAAGTCCTCGTCATCTTCAATTCATCTTGATCTGGATCATCACTCGATCTGGATCATCATCACTGGATCTGAATCATCATCACTGGATCTGGATCATCACTTGATTTGGATCATCTCTGCTAGATCAAAATCACTGAATCTGAATCATCACTCAATCTGGATCATCTCTGCTAGATCAACATCATTGGATCTGGATCATCACTGTTGGATAGTCATCACTGGATCTGGATCATCACTAGGTTATCATCATTGGAGCTATCTCATGATTCTTCTTGTCACAGGAAGTTCTACAAAGCTAGCCCTTTTTCATGCTAGTTGTTGGCCTAGCCTCCATGTAGGTCTTCTTCAGCGCTTATATCTGTCCCTAAGTTAGAATGGCCCACCAAGCACTTACATCTGACCTTGACTCATCAGAAAGGAATGCCTAACACTCACATATGACCATGAGAGGAACACATCCACCATCATGTCATAATGGCCTATCCCTCACATCTGACCATGGAATGAACTTAATCCTCTCACCATGTTAGAATGGCATAGCCTTTACATCTGACCATGGAAGGAACTTAATCCTCTCATCATGTTAGAATGGCACATCCCTTACATATAACCATGGAAGGAACTTAATCCTCTCACCATGTCAGAATGGCACAACCCTTACATATGACCATGGAAGGAGCTTAATCCTCTCACCATGTCAGAATGGCACAGCCCTTACATTTGATCATGGAAGGAACTTAATCCTCTCACCATGTCAGAATGGCTCCCAGTCTGAGACTTAGGGTTCCTGGTAACCGACCAGGTGCCTCCATTCAGAAAATGGCAACAACCCTTATATTTGATCAAGTGGGAACATATCCCTCAATCATATTAGAATGTCCCTGCACTTATATGTGATCATGTGAGACTACATCCCATAGTCATATCATAATGGCCCTTAGTCCTAGACTAAGTATTCCTAGTAACTGACCAGGTACCTCCATTCAGAGAATGGAAATAACCCTTATATCTGATCATGTAGGAACCAATCCTACAGTCATATCAGAATGGCTTAGCACTCATATCTAACATGGAAACTAATCCTCTCACCATGAAAGAATGGCTTAGCCCTTACATCTGACCATGGAAGGAACCTAATCCTCTCACCATGTAATAATGGCTCACGGACTCATCACTTCCCCTTGGAGGGAACCTCGATCTGGAGAACACCAAGCTTCTCCCTGAAGTACTCAAACTTCACTCTGGCCAATGGCTTCATCAACACATCAGTTATATGTTTGTCTGTCGTAAGATATTGTAGCTTCACTGCTCCTCTCTACACCATATCCCTGATATAGTGATATTTGATGTCAATATGCTTCAACTTGTCATAGAACATCAGGTTATCCATCAAATTCACACAACTCTGGTTGTCGCAGTATATACAAGTAGCACCTAACTAGAGATCAAATAAATCATAAAGTAGTTTTCTCAGCCATACTAACTCACAACTAGCTGAACAAGCTACGACATACTCTACTTCAGCTATACTCAGTGCCACACAGGATTGCTTCCTGCTAAAATAAGAGATCACACCTGATCCCATACTGAAGAAACACCCTGAAGTGATTTTCCTATCAATGGCACTTCCTGCCCAATCTGAATCAACATAACCTTCCAGGTTAATCTTCTAATTCGCCTCATACTTGAGCCCATAATCAATTGTACCCTTTAGGTACCTCAGAATATGCTTTTCATCAATCAACTGAACATGTCTCGGATCTATCAGGAACTGGCTCAAGGTGTTCACAGCAAAGCAAATATCTAGTCTCGTATTCATCAGGTACATCAAGGACCCAATCATCTGACGATACATCGTAGCATCAACCATATCTGATGAAGCATCACTCAATAGCTTCATGTTCGTTGCCATAGGTGTGGTTATGGCCTTGCAGTCCATCATCCTGAACCTCTTCAAGATCTCTACTACATACTTCCCTTGTCCGAGGAAGATTCCATCCGCATTCTGCCACACCTCCATGCCTAAAAAATAGTGCATCGACACATCACAAGATCATCACTGGTATCCCACCTTCAACCTTGAAGCAAAGGTTGGAATCCACTTTACTCTTAGTAAAGCCTAGAGTCATCAGTAATCTATCCATCGTATCATACCATTTCGAAACTCAGGATCTTCTACAGTCACTCCCTCTGAATCATCATACTCCCTCTATCTTCCATACTCTATGCACTAAAACATTCTGTACTAGAGTGACAAGTAGCTTCCTCTGCTACTAATATTTTATGTATCCATCTAGGGTCACTGGATACCAAGATCCTCTATCTTTGAAAGCGTTCTTCTTGCACCTATCTGTGAGCTTGTCATATTTTATCAAAATTTTAGCAAAGGTTCAAATCTTCATCAAGCTCCTCATGTATGTGTTATCCCATGGGTGTCTTCTGAGGTCGTACAAGGCCTTCTTTCACTTGCACACATGATTATTCCTGTCATGTGACTTCAATTCCAGTGGCTTCAAATGTCTCTTGATAGTTTATGCCTTCTTTTCGTGAGAAGCCTCGTGCTACAAATCTTGCCTTGTATCCCACGATGTTTCAATCTACTGCATGATGGAACTATGAACTTCCATTCATGTATTGAGACTGCATCCCAGACATCATTCTTCTTGAACTGGTCTTCCCTTTCTTCTTGGTTACTTCTTCATGGCTAGAAGGTTCTACATCAATGATGTCATTGCATTCGTCATATTATTCTTCATCTTGAACTATCGTCACTTGTTCTTTGGAACAAGTCTCATCCTTCTTTGCTTGTACGCGATTATGTATGCGATATTTCCTACAAGTCAAATTCATTTGTATGGTTAGAAACATTTCATAAGGAATATTCATAATGGAAAATTCTTATGCATAAATATATGATCATGCAACTATTTAGCCAATACAACATTCATCCATATCTCACAGAAACTTTCTAGATTCCTTCCATCTCTACCAGGACAACATTGAGATTGTGCACTAATCCAATATGTCAGCAAAGATGTTTCATTCTAGATAAGTAGAAATGGAGAGTTGTATAGAACCATGAGCTACTTACCCATCACATGCTTATTAGTAGTATACTATCATTAATGCAAACATTCGATCATGCATAATACATTAACTTAATATAAACAAATGCATAAAAAAACAATATCATGAAATGACAATTGAATACTTATCTTTATTTGTTTTATGGGTAGACTCCTTCTCGAGCCTTTAGTTTCATCATCTTCTTCATTCATCACTTCTTATCCAAATGATAAGATGGATAAGAGTTTCTTCAAGAGTTGAGTCCTTGGTATTCCTCATCGCTTGAGGGATCTTCTTTGGATGGTGAGATCTTGATATTCAGTTGCTCCCATATTCTCTTCTCTTATTATGAGTCAAGCTTCTTCTTCTTCCTAGAGTCTGCTGAAAGTAATCACTTCCTTCTGGCACACATTCCTCACATGAATGAATCCCATGATCCTTGGGGGCCATTCAAGGTGGCTATCACCACTTTTGCATTCTCCACTTCTTCTTCTACTACTACAAGTTGTTCTTTGATTTGAGAGACCCTTGTAAAGTATGATTGTATGGTCTTTGCATTCTAGATCTTCACATTCTTCAATTGTTTTCTCAAAGTCATATTCTGATTTATGTTCTTCCCTTAAAATAGCTTGGTCAAGGAATCAAACATCTCTTTCAGTGTCTTTAGGGAAGACACTTGTGGTATAAGGTGATCCTCTATTGAATAATCAATGATCTTATTGTCCTTGACCAAGTTCTTCTTGAGTAAGTCTTTAGCCTTATCTCCCTCTGGAACTGGAACCTCTCTACTTATGTAGGTGTCCAATTCATTTTCTTCAGAGAGATCATATACTTCCATGCTTGGAATTTCTCAACTTCACAAATCTTATCATCAAGCTGATGTGGTAGATCAATTTCAAATGAGAACCTCAAATGAAAATAGCAAAGGATTAGATCTCACTAATTTGAGGTGTCCGTCCTGGTTCCGGAGTTGGATAATCTAGGGTTTGTTAGAGAAAACCTAATTTTAAAAACTTGGAATCTTTCATATCTGATTGTCTAGAAAGATAGATCTATTCAAGATGAGTATTCCAATGTACTCCTTTTCTAAAAACAGTGGAGGGAAACTCCTGGAACAGGAAGCCCTAGTTTACCAATTTCTTCAGCAGAAATTCCTGCTACTGTTTTTGTGGTATCTCTGAAATTACTGCTCCTCTATGTATAAAAATTTGCACTGCAGTATCCTCTCCTGTCCCTGTTCCAACACCATAGGTTTCATCAGAATTGGTTTTACCAATTGGGACTTATGATCATTTTCCCAAGGTGACCTGTTTCAGGACTGTTCAACATAGAGAAGTTGTACAGACTGCCACGTGTCACTATTTTATCTTCTGGGTCTGAAACCTGGACTATAGAAATTAAAGTTTGTGACCTTTCTAGAAAATCTTCATAAATTTCATTTGTACCTTCGTATCCCGTGATATAGAAATTCTCCCCAGGTGTCCTGTTTGGGGATGAATCTTGGGAGAGGCTGGAACCCTAACTTGGAGGGATCATATATCCGAGAATATAGTGAATATGAGGATGAATTTTGGAAATAGGGTAAATCAGGATTTTCTCTTTGTCCTGTGAAAGTTTCAGCTCCCGAGCCTTTTCTAATGCAGAGATATAGCTAATGTACCAAAATGTATCAGTGTTAGTATTTAGGGTTTTTCCAGTTCGGGGTCAAACTAGGGTTTGAATTTCTCGAAGTTTCACCCAACCAAAAGTATCGACCCAGGTCTCTAAAATTCGATTTTGATGAGGAGAGAAATCCTTTTCCAGGTTCACTCACACTTGAGAGAGAATCTCTCTCTCACACTTGAGAGAGATTCTCCTCTCTAACTCATGCGCCCCAGTGAGTGAGTGTGTGTGTGATAAATAGAGAGGCTCACTCCCTATTTATATTATTTTGTTCACTTAATGTTCACTCCAACATGTCAGCCTTACTTAACAATTAATTACTAGAGTTGACATCTCTAAGAGAGTCTAATAACCCTAGTGCCCCACAACTTGTGGGGACTTTGCCCCTCCGACCAATAAGGAGGGTTATCCTTAACACAACCGTGGCGACTATTGCCACGACTTACAATAACTCACCTAGGGTCGACTTCTCTAGGATAGTCTAATAACCCTACGACCCCACAACTGTGGGGACTTAAACCCTTGATCAATAAGAGGGTTACCCACAATGATTTGACATGACTTGTTTACATTATAGAACCTCCCAATGGTAACATCAGGGCATGACATGAATCAATTACATTACAAATACTTCCTGGAATAAAAATCGGGGTACAATACATAAGATATACAATTTAATACATTCCAAAGTTACAATTACATCAACAGGTTCACGGTCTTGGTGAAATAAAAAATTCACCTTGAAAATGGCACAGTTGTCCAAGTGTTAAAATCAGTAATAAAATGTCATTTAGAAATGCCTACCATATGTTGTTACTGTGCCCAAAAATTCATCAGATGATATGGCTCTATTCCTTGGATATATTTCTACCTATCCATGGTTTTAGTTTTCTTTTTGGTGATCACATGTGCAAGGAATACACTTTTCAAAATGAGAAAAATCATAATGGCCACTAAAGATAAACTATGAAAATGTGCCCAAGTGTTAAAAACATGAATTGAATAGGTGGTTTGGAAATCCACACCATAGGATGTGTTTGTGGTTTGGAATTACAGGGTGCTAAAACCCACCAACTGTTGTCCTTGAGCCAACAAATTAATCCAAAGGAATGGGGATGTTCTTTGGTAATCTAGCTATCCACCGATGGTCTCGCATCTTTGTTTTGGTGTTCACAAGTGCAAAATATAGGGCTGCAAATTTAAACAAAAATAAAGAATTATTGTGTAAAAAATATGACTGTAAATAAAATCAATCCAAGACAATCAATTGAAGGGAGGATAGGTAAATTCCATGGCCAACAGGAGACCATTGGGTAGTAGAGAATGGAAGGGGATACTGTGCATCTTGCTAAAGACAGGAGCTTGGTCTTTTGATATAGTATCCACATCCATATGTAAGAGGTTTCAAGTTCTAACAAAAAAGACATCGAAAAATAAGTTAATGCAGGGAAAAATACCCAATGTATAGGATTCTCATAAGTCACTATGAATGCAGAAATGATCCACATGCAAGATATTCATTCTTCACTCTAATCCTTGACAATTTTCATCATTAATTTTATAAAAGTAGAAAAACCATAGTAAGAAAAAATAAAATGAGTTGCTTGTTTACCATACTAGAAAATAACAGATATCAAGCTTACCTCACCAGCAAGGCTATATTTTTCATAGTCAATAGCATGACATGATGCGTTGCCAATACTTTCCTCCATCCTTGACAACGTATCTAGCATTCCTTCAAAATTTTCCTTGGAAATTTTTGCTTTTGTATCCTCACTAAGTGTCCTTGGAAATTGTTTCTTCTGTATCCCCACTAAGTGTCCCTCCAACCGATTTTCACTCTGAGCTTATTTTACCTTCTTCACTTGATTCCAGATCCATCGTATTTGGAAAATCCCACTGCAGCACATATAACTATGATCAACATTTGAAAGACTGCAAAAATAATAGAGAGGAGAATGAATTTAGTGTCTTTCCCAGGAATGAGAAGGTGCTTGCTAAAAAATAGTATTATGAGAAGATTACTGTTAAACAAAATATAACAAAATCAAACAAGTCAAAGTCTCATAGTTCATCAAATTCAAGTAATCACTCTACTTCCTCTAAAGTTACTCAACCACTTTTTGATAACTATGTTGATGTTGGCAACGGATGGTGAAAATTAAAGTTGGCCATATCATATCTAAAACTGTAAATAGTATTAAGGGGATTGACCTTCAAATGCTATTTGAGGAACAGATTTTTGTCAAAATATTTATTCAGTGCAAGGATCTACCCCCAAAAAATCTTCATGGGATGGCCCAAGAATACTTCCACATCTAGTACTTTAGGGATAAAACAATTTATCAAGGGGGCTCTATCAACATTGTCAAAAGACAATGTATTGTCTCAAGCTAAGAGGAAATGCCCAGCAATGATTAAAAATGGAGCAAGTGAGACTGATGATTTATTAGAAGGGTTAGCACAGGTCAAGGATTCCAAAGACATGGGCCATGGAAAAAGAAAAAGGGAGTCATGTCTCTTCCCTTCCTGTATTTTTTTTTTCTAAAATCAAACTAGATAAACTCTTTTCTCTCATTCTCTAACTTTGATGACATACATAAGGCCACTATCTAAAGGAATGGTAGCATAATATGATCTTCTAATATGTTAAATTACACAAGTATTCCTCAAACAACAAAGATTTGATAAGGCCACATTTATGTGAGCAAGTGGCCTTCTAATTGGTTGCAACAAACTAAATATACTTCATTTACTATTGGAATGACAACTTGATCATAGAGATTCTTCTATTGTGCAGATGGACAAACTACCTACATTTTATGAATTTTTTTATAGTTAGATTTGCAAAGAAAGATACAATAATATTTACATTTCTTGATGCCAAGATTTATAGTGCATCCAAAACTTTGAACAAAAATTTAAAAGAATATGCTACAAGATAAAGTTCCAATGGATGATGGAATGCTCTCGCACAAATGATTACTAGCTAGATTCACATCTTTTAATGCACCCATGTTCTAGAATAGATTATCTATGTCCCCTGTGATGGCATCATTGGATAGATAGAGATATGTATAAAGAGAAGGCGAAGTAGTGTCTTGGTCATTGAATTTCATTGAAATAACACTTAGTACATACATTAAAAGTACCAAGAAAAATATTTCGATTATTTCTAAGGTTAAGACATAGTGCGAAATCCAGTTTACAAATAAACTTGAAAGAACATTCAAGGATATTATATAATCATAATACCATCATCAACAAGTGTTCCATATTCAACATCAATAACAACAAACAAAGTATGAGATATCAATTGTAGCAACATAGCACTGTTTTTAATGAAAATGATTGTTTTAGTCATTAAGTTCAAAGAGTTTTTCCACCAAATAAAGGTTCATTTTCAGAAACTGAGAGAGGATTTTCTTCATAATGGGCTGATATTCAAAAACCTCTCTCATTTGTTACACAGGTATTATATTTTGGGAGAATTTAAATAATCTTCACAGGGAAATTTTCTAGAATTTCAGTTTACTATGTGAGTCATCAACTTCAAAATACAATTCCAAGGATCTGGAGGTACATATGAGAAAATTAAGACATGGTTTTTGTCAGGAACATGGTAAAATACAAAAACCTCTCTCATATTTCACAAATATCACCATTTGAGTTATGCAAGTGGTGATTTGAAGCCTATGTTTCAACATTGCGCTTCTTGAAATGAAGCAAATCAGTTGTAATGGTTTCTATTTTTAGAGTTCAGTTATATTTCAAATTCAAGACAGGCATCAAGTGGATGTTTTCTATGGAATGCTATGTAGTATAATAAAACAAATGCAATGAATGATTTTTATTGATGATCAAAACCAATGAAAACAACTAGAAATGTGAAATTGGAACAGGGTGAAAACAATAGCAACCATACCGCATCAACAGGAAGAGAACACCATTTCTGATGAACAAAGCATAGGGGAAGCATGGAGAGCCCACCAGTAAGAGAAATAAATCTCTAGGCTGAGAATATCAACAAGAGGTACACCACTATCGGCCCTCACTGAACCAAGAACCCAGGACTATAGAGAGATGCAACAACACCCAATCCCTAATCACCAGAGAATACAGGGAATGAGATTTTTGAACAAGGAAAACACAAAGCAACATGAAGAGTCGGCCCAAAATTAGTACTATACAATACAATTGGAACACGCATAGAACCATGAATCTAGGATTCAAATTTGAACATGCATTGCCATCTATCCATTTTGTAGGTTCAGCTTCCAAAATATCATTTACAGTACAAAAATTTGTATCGGGTTTCAACCATTGCTTTCCAAGAATGCTCTAATGTACTTCTTTCCATAAGATGATTTGGACGCCTCCAAAACTGAAGCTCATGCATAGCCTATTCTTTCCTATATTGGACCTCTTTGCTATCTGTTCCACATGCAATGGTTGGAAGGCTAGATCAAAACCCCCATTCATGTACCATAACTCATTTTCAAACTTAAAAAAACTTTGTGGCGCTAAAAACTTTTAATTTTTTTATCTTTATGGCTTGTTGTGGTGCTAAAACCCTTATCTTAAAAGTTATGGCTTCTAAAATGCATATTTTTGTTTTTTTATCTTGATGGTTTCTTTTATATATGTGTGTGTGTATCTTTTTATTGGTTTAGTTTGTAAATATATAATAATATATATTTAAGTTACTATGGTCAAGTAAAGAAGCATGATAATGTAAGTGTAAGTTCAAATTTAGTGGTGGGAAAGGACAAACCTTTTGGTTTTTTTGGTGGTGTTATCTTATGTAATTTAAGTCTTAGTGATATAATCTAGGTGTTAGTGAGTAGACAAAATTCTACTTTTATTAAATTCATACAAATTATTTTTAATGTATTTTTTATGTTATTATGAACAACATAGTGGAGTTTAGTTTTTCAATAATCTTGATGTGTTTTGTATTGGAGCAATGTGTTAGATAACTTCAAATGTTTGGAGACTAAAACTAGGTTGTATTCAATCTAGAAATATCTATTGCTTGTTGAAATTATAACATCTTGGGGGGTATTTAGAGAATGATGGAGTCAAAATCTGAATTACAATATATTTATTTTTGTCATCTCAAGAGAGAACACAATCAAGAAGCAGAAATATCATCCAAGAGGGCATAAATCCAAGAATCAACCTCCCTGTTTGTTATTGGATATAAGGAAGGTGAAGAACTATCTAAGGTTTCTTCTTCATAAGATGGACCCTCTCTCATTTTATTCATCGATGGGACCTACAACTATCCCATCATGTAATTTTGGCCTTGTTAGCTCCTAACATAGAGGGCTAATGCATTTGCATTGGCCCATGTTGTACATCGTAGTCATCATCAACAATATTTTCATTTATGGCTTATGGGCTATATGTCAACTCCTAGGCCGTGACACATTGTCTAAATAGGGAAAGAAATATACAAGGAGACTGGATTTTGGATCTATGATCCAAAAATAGCGAGTATGAAATGGTACACACTGGAAGTGTCTCTCCTAATATCTGAATCCGAATGAGAAAAATTTGAAATAAGAATATGTCTGAAAGAACTATAAGAACTAGAAGGGGAGCTATAATGGGCATTGTGTTGACGTCAGGAGTGGGGAGCCTATTATTGTGATTTGGATGCATACAACTGAGTGTTGGGATGGGGTCGATACTAGCAACATTGATGGGGTTGGGTGGAAGTAGAGGTGGTCTATGGTCAGAAGCAGTGTCGTCCTTTGTCGATCTCTAGAAGCCCCTAGAGGAGGGGATAAATGGAAAGAAGGAAGTGATATACTGAGTGGAGGCCATTTCCAACTGCAAATGCCGTTGGAGGAGGGAACGAAGCAAATATTAAACATGTTTTGTGAAAACTATGGCATGAACCTATCAATTTAGGAGCCTCACGCACACAATTCTTGATCTTTCTCCCAATAATTACATCAAAAAAATCAATTTCCTAAAGTTCACAATATTTCCATAGATTTTATTAACTAAGGCCAATTGAGAAAGGATTGACAAAATAAACATTAACAGGGTTTCATAAGTGTGGTTTTTTTGGATGTTTATGTCATGGTTATCATGTTCAACCCTACTTTTCCCCATATTTGGTCCCTCTTTTTGTTTAGGATTTCTCTAACCAACAAGACTTGGAGTGCTCCATACAACTACAAGTACTAGATTACGATGTCCCTAGCCTTTTTAGAATTCATATGTATTTGTTTATTCTACTATCAGACAAATTTGGGATACAGCCTAGTTTAGGACTTGTGTTGCAAAATATTAAGGGACGTAAAGGTTGAGTAGGATTTGTTTTGGTGGTACTCAATAATTCGGAAATTCAAGTTCTTGATGAAGACCGGGAGTTTTATGTGTCTATTTCTCAGTAATATAGTTCTTATTTGGGATTATATGTAGATAAAAATATAGAAGGTTTCCAATATGTAAGGCAAGCAAATAAATCACATGTCTCATTTTGTAAGTTTCTATAGTGAGATATGTTAGAGTAAGGTTTTTCCGAAAATTCCGTAGTAGACATTTTTAGTCGACGTTTCAATTCCGAATCGGGAACCATCATCAGGACAAGTGGTTGATGATGGTTCCCGATTCGGAATCGAAACGTTGACTAAAAATGTCTACTGCGGAATTTTCGGAAAAACCCTACTCTAACAAATCACATGTCGTTTGTATATTGAGTGAATTTTGTTATTTTTGTATGGGTAGAATTAGAAAGAGGTAGTTGGATCGAAGGATTATGAGTTGGGGTCTATATCAATGTCTGCTTAAAATTTGTGTGGGAGAACATAAAATTGAAAAAGTATAGAGATTTATCTTTACTATGTACCTAGGGGGTGTGGCTAGAAAAGAATGGTGAACTATTTGATGGTAAGTTTAACATCTCATGGTAGACTATGGCCCTCATCACTCAGGATCAAACCTCCCCAAGGCATGCTATATATCTTGTACTATCCATCGTGACATGATGTCCCAGTGGGTGTCATTACTAATAAAATTAGGAAAAGAAGTTTAACGTCTCAAAATTGATAGCAACACAAATCCTAAGCATAATAGAAAGATTTAAACAAAATTCATTAGTGAAAGGAAGGAGAGTGGTTGTCCCATAAATCATTGAAAAATTTGTGCCATGGGAAAAAGAGTTCAGAAGATTAAGAAGATATTAGCTCTAAAATTGATATTAGCTTAGGTTGTTAGAAAAAGAGTTGAGAAGATTCATTTGATGAGTGACTCTATGATTATTATATATTAATTTGATGAATGGATTGGTACAGGTGCAAGATATTCTTCTCAATCCAATCTATTATTCATTTCTAATATTTAAATCTAGATTTAGAAGCTTTGGGCTTGACTTTGTCAACATATATTTGAGATAATGTCCTTGATTTGATCAAATATCATCTTGTTTGGGTTAGCCAATCAAAACATGGATTTCAATATTTTCCAAGGCATTTAATTTTGAGTCTAGGAATCAAAATATTTCATACTATGTTGATGTATTGACTCCTAAAAAATCTCAAGGTTGAGAGCCAATGCAAGAAGTGTTTCCCAAAACATTTCCTCCATGTAACAAAATAGTAGATTCTCTATAAAGGGAATATTTGGTGTACATGTGTTGCATGGAACTCATTATGAGGTTTTGTGCATCAATGATGGATTTCACTACACCAAAATACCCATGCAAATGAATATTTGTCCCACATGTGCCATATTTTCCATTTGTGAAGATGGATGTATGCAACATCAAGAAAACATTCTCCCAGTACTAGTCACATGACTTGGATAAAAGTAGATGAGTTAGAATGGGGCACTGAATTCTCCCAAATAATCTATGATAGAGTGGGGAGAATAGTCCCTAGAAGACTAAAAATGGGACCGTACCTTCTCCTAGTAACTCTGTAATGGAGTGGGGATATTAGTCCCATGTTAACTCCCTTGTTGAGAGAGAAGGATGATTTTATAGTGACATTCTCTGGGACACTTTGTGATCAAGTGGGGAGATCTTTTGGACACCCTGTGAAGGGGTAGAGAGACCATTTCATTGTCTCAGAAACTCTATTATGTTGTGGGTAGATCTCTCAGACACCCTATGAAGGGGTGGAGAGGCCATTGCATTCTCCGAAACACTATGTGATGGAGTGAGGATATCTCTAGAACACCTTGTGAAGGGGTGGATAGGCCAGAACATTCTCTTAGACACTCTATGATAGAGTGTGGATATCTCTTGGAAACCTTGTGAAAGGGTGGAGAGGCCATTGCATTCTCCCAAACACTTTTTGATGGAGTGGGAGATCTATCAAACATCCTATGAAGGGATGGGTTGACCAACACATGCTCCTGGAAACTCTATGACTGAGTGGGGAGATCTCTTAGACATCATGTGATGTGATGGAGAAATTTAGTGCATTATCCTAGACACTCTTAGATGGAGTGGGGATATCTCTAAGACAGTACCCTGTGATGGGGTGGAGAGATTGGTGCATATAACTAGTGCATACTGGTGCATACTAGCGCACATTACATGTAGGCTCTCCAATGGAATGGATTGATCTAGTGTATGTGGACCCACCAATGTACTGGGTTGAGTTGTTGACTCTTTGATAGAATAATTTGAGTTTTTACATGAAGGTTCCCCAATGGAAATGGTTGAGTTGGTGCATATTGACTCCTCGATGGACTGGGTTGGGTTGTTGACACTTCTCGACAGACTAGGGATACTATGTTGGAAGAACTTGCTTATGATATAGAGATGTTAGAGACAATGCTTATTTACAAATGATATCCATACGTGGTATTATAGTATGATGATTCTTCCATGGCTAAGAGGGATTGTTGATGTAGTAGCTGTGTGAGGCATCCTCACGAAGTCATCCTTAGAAAATATAATAATAAACAATGATTATTATGCATAAAAGACAAGTCAAATGGAATTAAGTGTTAAAGTTGGCCCCGGTTAAAGTGAACAAGGAAACATAAAGTCAACTATAAATAATAAGGTACATCACTCATTTTCACCCAACCAAGTTCACTCCACTCAAGGAAGAAGTTCGCTACCAGTTAGAAGAAGTATTTTTCGGGGTTCCCTATCTTTGGAGGAGTTTCTCCTTTGTTCTTGGGTTTTATCGATCTTCTGCTATATGTGACTACTATATATTTGGATGTATGTTGTACTTTCTACTAAGATCTCTATCACCAGGTTGTTGTGTTTTATCCCTTGTGGTTTCCTAGGTCAAAATATTGTGTCTATTATTTCTATGCTTGGAATTTGTTCTTTTAGTGACCCTACTATATATTATACTACATATAATATTTGAATTATACTGCTACCTTTAAAAAATATTAGGTAAAACTTTAGGGGGGGTCTTTCCAACCCCCCCCCCCCCCAAATGTCCAACGAGACTTTGGGGGGAGTGGGGGGTGGGGATGTTTCAAAACCGTCCCCAAATGTCAAATTCTCAGGACTTTTGAGGGGGGTTTTTAAGGACCACCCCCAAATACCTTAAAAAATGTTTGGGGGGGATTTTAGCAAAACCGTCACAAGGCACCTTTAGGAGAGGTCTTTTTAAACCCTCGCCCCCCCAAAAACAAAGTCCTAAGAATTAGACTTTTCAGGAGTGGGGGTGGGGGTTTAAAAACTGCCCCCAAAAATATTGAGAATTGGACTTTTTTTTGGGGGGGGGGGAGGGGTTTAAAAAAATACCCCCTAAAGTCCTGAGAATTGGACTTTTGGGGGGGGGGGGGTTTAAAAAAATACCCCCAAAAGTTCTGAGAATTGGAATTTTGGGGGTGGGGCGGAGGTTGTTTAAAAATAACCCTCGAAAGTCTAGTTTTTGGGACTTTTGAGGGGGATTTTTAAGAACTACCCCAAAAGACCTAAAAACAAATTTGGGGGGGAAGGGGGTTAGCAAAATTGCGGCAAGCCAAAACCGCCCCCAAAAGGGTATTTTGTTGTGGTGATCACAGATTTCACCCAAATAGTACATAAAACAAATGACTCATATATACTTATCCTTAAAGACAATGCATTCCACAAAACCAAGGAAATATGACATAAGATGCAAAACTGCCAATAAAAATCACATGATAAGCAGAGTATTTATAAATTTACCGTCATAAATACACCACAAAAGACAAAACCATCCCATAGTCCATTAATCTATGGCCCAGAACAGACAATAGACGCATTATGAATCAATCCCTATATCTACTTTCTAATCGATCTCCCCTTTGTTTAAAATCCTCATTCTATTTATAGGCTTTCTAGGCCATTGCAAAATGGTCCACTTGGCCAATTCTCTAACTAAAATGACCAAAATGACTTAACTTGTCAGTTTCTTGCTTCGTCACGTTTGAATTTTATCTTTGTCGACATCCTTCCTGTCTGTGTCGGTACTGCACTTTGCTTTGTTCGAACCATCTCCAACACATGATATTCTTGATATATGGAGAATATAAAAGGGGCAGTTGATCATTTCTCTCCATGATATTCTTGAAAATTTGAGGATACATAAAGTAGATGTGGTAGTTAGGAACAACAATGATCAAGTAGATCCTCCTATTAGGGAATGATATTCTATATTTATTTATGTGGCCTATTTTGAAGCAAATATTATTTAGAGGATGAAACAACAGAACAAGGTGTTGGAGACATTTACCACCATACACAATCATTTTGGTCAATTTGGCCTAGTTAAACCACTATCCTAAGTTTTATTGACTTAATTGACATCAAAGGAGAATTGTATGACATCAGCATGAGCACACCCACTCCTACCTTCAGTCAAGGAGGCCAACTAAGCCTTCTCCTTCATTCGTGGAGGCTAACTGGAGCACTCTGGGGGTGATCTGAGTGTCATAAATGCACTTAATTGATAACTAATGGTAACAATCAATTAAACAGGGAAGTGAAGGCGCCTCCTTTCATTAAATTGATTATTTAATTAATATTTAATGAACTGGAGTCAACAGGGGCGCCTCCAACCACCTCTGATGGTCAGTTAGACTTCAGTTAACCTCATCAGGGTTCATTGGAGTTATTGATGCGCTACAACTTGTTGGTTATCTTGCAGTGACATTTTTCTGAGCTACTTTCAGTTAGACTCAGTCATTTATTGCACTCCGACTTTAGTTAGGACTCAGTTGAGTCAATTAGGGTTTTGATCAGTGGTTAACTGTGTGTTCACTGTGGCTTACATTCAGTTAAGCTAGATTCACTCATTCAATTCGAATGACCTCTTTGGGAATTTGAATTGTCTTGGAATTCATGCATTTAGCATGATCATTGTATTGTATCATTATTATTTCATTTGATTATACAGAGCTACTACTTCCATTGCAGCACCATTTTGCCAATTTTATGCATATTTGTCTATATTCTTTCTGATACTGTGTTTTCAGTTCCTAGACCATTGTGACAAATTAATATGGTATAAGAGATCACGGCAGGACGAAGCTTAGATCTCTCAAAAACAAGGTTTTTGACAGATCTTGCATGAAAAATTGAGCAAAAGCTCAAAATTCCAGCACTGCACCAAAAGCCAAGGCTTACCACTTAATACCCCAAGTAAGGAAATTGTTGGTCAAGCTTGCTTGATCAACTATGATGGGTGTGATAAAATCCTAAAATGTGCAGGCTATATGACCTTACGGTGCCCCTTTTGTTGTGATTTACAGGTTTTTAACAGGTGAAAGCATTCGCTCTAGTAGTTTCAGATGGCTTCTTCTGTAGAACTCTTGACTCCGTTCAATTTCCACTCATGGAAAGGAGACATGGAGATCCAACTATGTGCCAGAGGACTCTATAGGGTCACTATGGACACTGAAGAAGAGCATGCTTCTGTGACAGACAAAGCTAGATTCTTGAACAAGAAAGTGAAGCATTCAGATTCTTGTGCCTCTCTATTTCTCAGGATCTTCTTTTCCATCTCTCGGGATTGAAGACTCTGAAGGAAATCTGGGACAAATTGGAAACCCTGTATGGAAAATAGGATGATTTGAGAGTATACCAGCTTGAGAATGATTTGATGTCTCTCCATCCTTCCAATTTCGAGACCTTAAATGATTTTTTCACAAAGTTCAAGAACATTCTCTTACTGTTGAAGAAATGTAAGGTGGAGAAGGACGATGGTCAGCTGATCCTTGCCATACTCTCCAAACTTGGAGCTGATTATTTGGTGTTTGTCTCTACATTCTGTGCAGGGAAGCTCACAACCCCTGCATGGAATATGCCTTCACTCAATGCCTTCATTGAGTCCCTAACAAGAAAACATGATAATCTTGTCTAGATGGGGATCATCAGATCCTCCTGTGATCAATCCCTCCATGTATCGAGGCCCAAATATCTGAAGGGTAAAGAAAATAAACAGAAGAACCCAAAAACCAAATTCAAAACTCCTAATCCTAAATTTGAAAACCAGTAGCATGAAGAGTCTTCCCGCTCAAAGAAGAACAAAGGAAAAGGGCATCATAGAAAGGAAAAAGTCAAGTGTTCATACCACGGGAAGGGATTTCAACCTAAACATGACTGCATGAAAAATAAACTTGATGAAGCTACCTCTCTCCTTGATAGAAATCACATCAATATTCTGGAAATATTTCGGAGGAGAGATCAGCAAGATCGAGAACCACAACATGAAAGAGGTCATGCTCTCATGGCAAGCACTTCAAAGTAGAAAGCACTCTTGATAGATTCTAGAGCTTCAAACCACATGATGGATGAAAGAGAATCCTTCTCATCTTTGGATACTAGCAAATCCATTCCCATCCACATGGGAGATGACTCCACCATCATATCCGAAGGACAAGGTACTGTAGATCTTGAGCATGGTTATTTTTCCAATGTTCTGTATGTACCATCTCTTGCATCAAGCCTCCTAAGTGTTTATCAAATGACACATATGGGAGTGCCCAAGAGAGTCTGCTTCAGCCCCGATGATCTAGAGATCACAGAACTTACATCTGGAAAACTTGTAGCAAAAGGCCTTGCAAACCATCATGCAAAAGCCTACAAGTTCTCCCATTTTGTGGCAGATGCAAATCCCACCGCATTGCTGACTCATGGAAATGAAGTTAGTAGAATATGGCATGAGATGTTTAGCCATTTGAACTTCAAATACTTGCCGCAATTATATAAGAATTCTATGGTTGAAGGCCTCCCGGTCATCAAAGCTACCACTGGAATTTGCAAGGGCTGTGCTGTTGGAAAGCACCATGAGCATAAGTTCGATCAGGGGAAGGAAAGCCGAGCATCATGCATCTTGGGACTGATACATTCTGATATCAGCGGTCCCATACCTATCACATCCATGAATAGATCAAGGTAAATTCTAACTTTCATTGATGACTTTTTCAGATACACATGGGTCTTTTTTATCAAAAAGAAGTCGGAAGTCTGTGAAAAATTCACTGAATTGAAGGCCTTGATTGAGAATGCATCTAGACAAAAGATCAAGATATTGATATTTGATAATGGTGGGGAGTATGTTAGTAATTATTTACTACATATATGTTCCCAAAGTGGTATTCAGGTCTAACATTCAGTTCCCTACACTCCCCAGCAGAATGGTGTAGCGGATAGGAAGAATCGGTCTCTCAAGGAGATGACCACCTATATGTTGGAATCAAAGAAGTTGGCTGGAAATTTGTGGGATGAAGCCATGCATGATGTAGCATATATTCAGAATAGAGTGCCACACTCATCCATGAAAGGGAAGACCCTTTTTGAAGCATACTTTGGACACAAGCTGGATGTGTCGAATCTGCGGGTGTCTGGGTCCATTGCATGGGCCTGAATTCCACTTGATAAAAGGAGGGCTTTGCAACCGCAAATCATAGAATGTCTATTTATTGGGTATCCCGATGAATCAAAATGTTTCAATATTCTTTATATCAAAACAAAATATATCATCATTGAAAGGGGTGTCAATTTCAATGAGCCTCTTCAGGAGGTGGAACTAGTGAAGGAGAAAACTACTGAATTTCCTTCCTATTCTACTGAATATTTGGATGATGAAATTGGGGGTGATGACCCTGATTTGGATCCTATGATTTATAATATAATTTTACAGCAAAAATCAGATGCTGAATCAGAACCTAAATTACAAAATCATCTCCCAAATTGGGCCCGACAGACACTCTCCTCCGCAGAAGATAACATTAGAAATCTGGATGATCTAAGGAGAACCCGGTCTTATTTCCAAAGAGCAGGTATTGCAATCTCTTGTCATAATTATTTTCTGTCTGAATATTTTTATTTGATGATAATTTCAGACCCTAAGTCTTACTACCATGCTCGGAAGGATCTGAGATGGCAAGTTGCCATGGATGAATAGATGAATTCTCTTCAGAAAAACACTACTTGGGAGCTAGTTTCTCTTCCTCTGGGAAGGAAATTGGTTCAATGATAGTGGGTGTTTTGGACTAAGGTTGCTGCATATGGAAGCACCTAAAAATATAAGGCAAATCTAGTGGAAAAATGTTTCTCCCAGGTCCAAGGTGTGGACTACCATGAGACTTTTGCACTAGTTGCAAAAATGGACTCCATTCGCCTAGTTTTGGAAATTTCAGCATCTAAGCACTGGGAAGTGCATCATATGGATGTTAATTCAGAATTTTTGCATGGAGATATTCATGAGGAGATATAAATGAATCATCCTGAGGGATAAATTTCTGATCCATCTTTGCTTTGCAAGCTAAATAAGTCACTATACGGGTTAAAACAGGCCCCAAGAGAGTGGTATTCCAAGATGGATGCCTTCCTTCTCTCGCAAAACTTCCAAAGGTGTAAATCAGATCCAAATGTGTATATACAGCATTCTTATGGTAATTTGATTATTATTTTTTTATATGTTGATGACTTACTGATCACAAGTATCACAGTTGCTTCTATTTCATTCATTAAAACTGCTGTCCACAATGCATTTGAAATGAGCGATTTGGGGCTCTTAAAACAATTTTTGGGGCTCGAAATTGAGCATAATTCTGATGGGATAATGGTCACTCGGTCCAAATACATATCAAACATATTAGTAAATTTTAACATGGCTGAATTGAGATCTTCTCCATTCCCTTTCCTTTTAGGGATCATCCTTGAAGAAGGAAAAAGCATACCTCCTATGGACTGAACTATTTATCGACAGCTGACTGGTAGCTTGTTGTACTTCACTCATTCTCAACCTGATATCTGTTATTGCATTAATGCTTTATCAAGATACATGCATCATCCCCATGATATTCATTGGAAGGTAGCCAAGATGGTCCTCCAGTATGTTCAGGGAACCAGGACCTACGACATTCACTATGCTGTAGACTTCGAGCTAGAGCTGGTTGGATACACAGATTCTGATTGGGTGGGTGGTTCTATTGATAGGAAGTCTACTTCCGAATATGTCTTCATGTTTGGTGGTGGCCCCATTTGCTGGTCTGGCAAAAAGTAGGAAGCCATAACATTGTCTTCAATAAAGGCCGAGTATCGAGGAGCGGTGAATGCTTGCATCCAAGTTGTTTGGTTGAAAGGAATTCTTTCAGAGTTTGATCTTGGTAGTACTTTTTCCACTGTCCTCTTTTGTGACAATCAAAGTTATATTAATATATCCACATATCCAGTTACCAGGCAGAGGAACAAGCATGTAAAGATACACATGCACTATATCAGGGAGCTAGTGCATGATAGGACCATCATTTTGCAATACTTCCAGACTGATGAGCAGATTGTAGACATCTTCACCAAGAGATTTTTAGAAAATAAGTTCACTTACCTCTGTTCACTATTTGGGGTGAGTTCATCAGGGTGATCCAACTACTTTTAGTGTTCAGCTTGAGGGGGGGTTTTCCCACTAGTTTTTCCCTCTTTTCCTCACTTAGTTTGTTTTGAGCATTGTTTGAGTTTCAGTATTGTATAGGGTGACCTATGGCCTTTGTTGTTGGTTCCCTAGCATTCTTATGCACTTATGTTTTCTACTTATCCTAAGTATAGCTTAAGGGGGGCTGTTGGAGAAATTTAACAACATACACACTCATTTTGGTCAATTTTGCCTAGCTAAATCACTATCCTAAGTTTTATTGACTTAGTTAACATTAGAGGAGCACTATATGACATAAGAATGAGCACACCCACACCTACCTTTAGTCAAGGAGGCCAACTAATCCTTCTCCTTCATTCGTGGAGGCTAACTGGAGCACTCCAGGGGTGATCTGAGTGTCATAAGTGCACTTAATTGATAACTGATGGTCACCGTCAGTTAAATAAAGCAATGAAGGTGCCTTATTTCATTAAATTGATTATTTAATTAATATTTAATGAATTGGAGTTAACAGGGGTGCCTCCAACCACCTCTAATGGTTAGTTATACTTTAGCTAACCTCATTGGGGTTCATTGGAGTTATTGATGTGCTACCACTTGTTGGTTGGCTTGCCATGACATTTGTCTGAGCTACTTTCAATTAGAATTAGTCATTTATTGTAGTCTGACTTCAATTAGGACTCAGTAGAGTAAATTAGGGTTTTGATCAGTCGTTAACTGTGTATTCACTATGGCTTACATTCAGTTAAACTAGACTCACTCATTCAATTCGAATGACCTCCTTGGGAATTCAAATTTTATTGGCATTCATGCATCTGGAATGATCATTGTATTGTATCATTATTCTTTCATTTGATTATACAGAGATGCTACTTCCATTGCAGCACCATTTTTCCAATTTTATGCATATTTGTCTATATTCTTTGTGAGACTGTGTTTTCATATCCTAGACCACTATGACAAATTGATACAAGGGAACATGGATGGATGGCTTATTTTCGAAGACTTTTATGGGATAGATTTGTGACATTAGAGGTACATATTTGGACTAGAAAAATCCCGAAGTTAAATCATGTAAAATCATTGATTTAAATGGATATTTTAGTTTTTAAGGAGAAACAACTCAGCTTGAAAAAAGGAAATGGAGGGAACTAATATTAATTTAATATACATTCTATTTATCCACCAAACGTACTATGGTTAGAAGTTTCACATTCACAAATGGGTTCTCCCATATATTTGACCCTTTGTTCGTCATTCCCCCTCTTTTTGAGGTTCGAGGTATTATAACAAACAACCAAAATGCCCCATATTCATTGAGATGCAACATATGAAGAATTATTGAAAAATAAAATGAAATTGTTGTTGTTGAAATCACATTTTTAATTAGTTGGGTAATTTTAAAATGCTACATTTAGGCTAGAAGCAAACATTGGTGATTGCTAAAATTGCAAAATTTAATACAAATTCCAGGCATAATTTTTACCAGATTCGGTAAAAAGGTGCACAAAGTTTGGGAGTGATTTGGTTAGTATTTATCCTATGTGTAGTTACAAAGAGGGAATTTTTATATTGGAGGACCATCTAATGATGATGATATACAATCTATGGTGGAAAAAAGTTGGAATTCCCATAGAAATGAAAACAAAGTCTTCTGCTCATACCTATGGAATTTAACTGAAAAGGATGTTGTTTGTTAAAGACATTTCAATTTTTTTTAAATAAACTATAATACATTGAAACTCCAAACAACAACATAACATACCCAAATAATAAGTCGTGTAACTGCTAATTACATATTGAAATGCAGTGGCTCGAATTACAATGTTGATTCTATCTGCTACAAAGTTGCATTCAAGGAAAATAAATTGTATTTGAAGGTTGTGTTCCTGCAAATAAAACACAACAGAGAAACATATATGTAGGTAGATACATATCTTATAATTCAACACCTAAAATAATGTTTGCAATCCTACATATATGCAATGAAAGGAATACGTTTTGAATTGAATGGATGTCATGAGGATAGGTGCAACATTTAATTGAGCATTCCAATCTGCATTGAAGGCCCAGGTGCAAAATCTAATGTTCATTTAATGCACATATAAAATTTACTATCGGGAGCTTAATGGTAATTTAACACCAGTGGGGAAATTATTGGAGATCAATGTCTATCTTGTTGCAGATAATTTAATGCTATGGTAGTACTGTTGTAGGCCACTGGATCTCAAGGTACTTGATATCCAACATCCTGCAGCAATGTTGTTGCAACATTAAATGAGTTGTAGTAGTCTAGATAATTTTCACCTTTCTAGGCGAGTTGAAAAAGTGAGTGCCTTATTTTTGGGGTACGTGACTAAGATGAGAAGTCCAAACCCTATCATTGATGCAGTGGAAAAACATCGATCTATTTTCAAATCAATAGTCACGATGAATAATGCATGGACCATATGCACAAAATAAAGGAGATGATGATCAGATTAATAAAGTGAATAGTGATATTGATGGTCGATATCAATATCTCCTTGTAAAAGTACAAGGATGATAACTTTTCTGACTGAGTTAGAAATGACAAAATGAGACACTTGGTACCCATTGATTGATAGCTCCTCATCGAGGAACCTTTTGGTAAAACACCACTTCATTAGGATTTGTGGTTTACCCAAAACCATTTTGGTTCCTACCAAAACCAATTAAGTCAGCAAAAAGACATATCTCCACCAGCTCATCCCACTAATACTTGAAAACGTGTACATTGGGTCACCCACTGTGCCAAAAAATGTGCTATTTGAGTGCGGTGATTTTTCTAAACCATTCTAATTGTTAAATAGATGGTCATTAAGAAATCCAACATATACCTACTGTCACCTTTATCATCCATTGGAAAAGAATAACTTTTCCAAAAATCATCTCACCTGACCATCATTTATAATTGCGGTAAAGAAAGCGACATCCGACCATATACCTGTAACTGGTAACTCGAAATACCTTCAATAATTTATCCAGTTATTTTTATTGTTTAAAAGATAACTTTTCATAGACCCTTTTACTCCCATATTTATCTGATACTCATTGAGTGTCTGGAAAAACTAAAATGGCCCTTCCATCATCCAAATTCCTACAATTATTGACCTTATTCATTAAAAATGATATCATCAAAGTTTGTCATGCAGATGTGTTCTATACCATTATTGCCAATAACTACCTAAAAATTAAACTACGAGAAGTTGAGTTGAGTACCCTGTCTCATCAAGACCTTTTTCACTCATCGGAGTCCAACCTAGCCAAGACAGTTTGCTCAAGGTCAATATTTTTCCCCAAATTCATAGAGTGGTGTTCAAAACTTTATGACCCAAATGAAATAGACATCATTTCCTCTGACCAATCTACTATAAAATTCCAAATAGAATTCCTCAGCCTGAAAAATATGTGCAACATCCCTAAATTTATGGACATGCACGATATGGATGAAAAAGCCCTATATACTTCATACCAGAGCCTTAGCCCATCTGATAGAAATTATTTTATCCTCCAATTCCTGGAAAAAGGAATTGATTTACCTTACAATCCCCCACCTTATGATTTTGTGTTATTTTCCAAAGCTTCAAGGAAAATTATATCTCTAATATGTACAGTTATAGGCTATGAGAACAACAACCATGTTAATGAAGTAATGCTAGTTTTTCTATCGAGTTTGACTCTAAACATCGATAAAAACATTTCTATATATGATACAATAGACATGAATATCCATGGACAGTTAGAAGAGCTTCATATAACTTCAATGTTTAGGTATCCTTCCTACCTCTTCTACCTATTTGTCCACTAGAATTCCATATATTTCAAAGGTCTACACCTGAAGATGAATGATGACCAAGGAAACATGTTTCATGTGTTTAAGTGGAGTGAGTTTTTCTTGATAAGATAAAATAATGGTATCTATTTATGGTTCATCAAAATATTTATGAAGGTGGCCTATAGTCTGATTCATGGTGTAGAGCCTCCTAGGATCTTCCTAGAAATCTAGATATATCTGCAATTTACTCCATAAACTAGAACTAGAGATTGGTTCTTGTTTGAAAATTATACAATGATCAGAACATATGGTCTTGAACATGAACCATTCCAACTCCCTACATTCCTCACCCTTAGGATATCATCCATCGAATATGACCACCAAATATTTAGAAAATATGAGAGACATTTCAAGCACTACAAGCATCACAATGAGTTTACTCTTCCATAAGATATTGTCCCATTCCAAATAAAGAATCTAGAGCGAATACAATATTAGAGAATTTCTTGATGAACTTGATATTTAAGAAGGTAGAAGATTTCCCTTATTACCCTCATGAGGTTATCTCCAAGAAAATGACTGACAACAAGAATTATGCATACAAGGCTATTTGAAGGCCTGCGTGGAAAATAATAACTAATTTGTAGAGTTGGGAAGAAGTACATAAAGTAATATAGAATATGGAACAAAAAAGGGCTCATGAATAGTAGATAGATAAAAATAGAGGATTTTAAGAGATCATCCCAAACATGGATGTTTAATACTAAAGATCCAAATCACCCAATGAAGAAAGACATAGTAGAAAAGGGGGAAATGGTAGAGGATGCAAATGTAAATGTCCCAAAGGAAACAATGGATTTGATACCACCTTCCTCACACAGAGGAGTGGGCCTAGATATAAAGTTTACCTATTGTCCAAATTTTATCTTTACAAAACCTAGAATGCTCCAAATAACATCCTAAAAATACCCCTCAGTTGGTTTGGTTCAAGTACATATTGATCTACAAATAAAATACAAAGACATAAGAGAAAGGAACATACAAATAAACAAGGAATCCAGACAAGAGGCTGGAGCTTCTAGCAAGAGGTTACTTACATCACTTGACAACCATAATAATATTCTCATATGGTGAGTGGAAAAATCCACAGTCACAAACCTTATTGGTATGCAATATTTCAGGGCTAATGTATACCACATTGATTTTAAGGCCTTTGAAAAATTGGATAAGGTGGAGTTTGTTATAACATATATATTGTAGTTGGGATACTATGATGGAACGTATGGATTTTATCTTTATGTTTTATCCATACATATTGTTGGGGTTACAACATGGATCATTATTAAAGCATGAACCATTCAAAGCATTTTTTTTAGTAGTAGATGCAGATTGTTTCCTTTCCATGAATGAGATGTCCTTATCCATTGAGATGACTTTGGAAATGACATAGTTCATTTGAGCAACAGATATGGTACATTGCATATTGATAGTCTAGGTAGAGACATGCATATGGTGAGATCAGGTATATTTATATTTGGTATGATGTTTTCTCTTTAATGTATAGTAGTAACTTTGAATTATTCTTATATGATGATCATAGTGGCCTATGCTTGTATGTTCATTATGTCTAACTTGTGTTGTAAATGATTGGATAATCTAATGTTGAAGGACATTGCTTATCACATGCTTTACACAAACTTAGTATATCTTTCTATGTTCGTTCCATGCATCACTTGTCTTCCATACATCCATCCTCATTCGTATTATCTTATCCCTTGAATTTTGACTAGGACCTATGAGATTGAAGATCCTTTCCCCATTTTAAGCTATATGCATGCCAAAAACCATGTTTTTTTGTGTCTCCGCTCTGATTTGTGCAACAAAAAATTTCCAAATCCTTGACCCTTTTGGGAAAGGAGAACCAACCGGTGTTGGTTCCTAAGAATAAGTGAGCTGGGTTTTGAATCCCTAACCTCTCTAGTTAGTTTCCCCTGATGTTTGGTCCTAACTGTGCATATTCCCTCCTAGTTTCATAGAGAGTTGTTAGCTAAAAACTGAAGCAATATGTCTACCATAATTACATGTATTATGTTATACATTCCTATATTATGAAATGCAATCCCATGAATAAATTTTTAAACTGTGTGTTTAGACACATCCGAAAGGGAAATGATCATGAAACATGAAAGTCCTAAAAAGAAGTGGATAAATAAATGCTAAATCTAAAGACTACTATCCATATTGTTTAAAATGTAATGATTAATTCCTCACAAAGCCTATGGGTTTTGATGTGAGATGGAGTAAGGGACAATTAATTGTAAGTGTCCCCTAGGATATATTCACTACATTTTCTTGCTTACACAACACAAGGGTCCTAGAAAAGATAATCATGAAGCTTGATTATTATCTTAGATGTGAGCAATAGACATGTTGTTAAATTTGAATGGACTCTTTTTAGATCAACACATCCATTTGTGAGAGACCACCATTCCCTATTGTTCTCAGTCATGCATATGTCACTATGGTTGTATATATTTGTTATTACTTGGAGATATCATGTGGTCGAAGTCAACTAAAAGTCATCACCCTTTTCCTTAGCCTTATTTTCCACCTTCACCCAACATTAGAAAATTGGTTAAACTTTGTAGGTATGGAATATACAAGGGACTAAACAAAAGATTCAAAGTTTGTTTAAAGACACATGTATATTATTGTCACCATTATTCTGATTAGTATGATTTAAGTTGGGTTTTAATATACATATTGGAGCAGTTCTGTGACCTTGAATGCATGGAGTATCAACTCAGTTCATTACCTCACCTCCGGTTTGGGAATTTTATCTTGGTCAATGCAGTTAACCAATTCAAACACAATAACCGATCCACTAACTACAAAAATCAACATTGCTTATATTTGCTCCAAATATGTCCAACAACAATACTATATCTTCATTTTTCAGGATTTGGACACAATTTTTAGGAACAATGATTATTATCACTTTATTATTTATTTGGGCCATTATTTTTATATGATATGGTGATATTTTTGGCATTTTGATGGATCAATGGGTATGGATATTCACCAATACCATTCTAACATGCCTTCAGAAACTTCTATGTAGTCATTTTACTCCAGTTTTAGTCAAAAAAAAATTATGATGGTTTTTTATTATTTTCAGAGACTATACCCATAAAAATGAACTATGAAAATCACTGAAGAAAACGATTTTGCTTGTTTGGTCAATCAAATAGAAAGGAAATGATTGTTTCCGATGTATTTTCTATCTTCAGAACATTTGGAACCTGCTTCATCTATTCTTAGGATCTAGATTATTTATTTTGGCTTACCTAGGGAGGACGTCCCCTTAGGGAGCCCCTCACCTTGGTAATGATGTACTTTATTGCTATATATTATGATTTGATGCTGTATTAGTGGAATATCATGATTTATGTACCTAAGGAACCCCTTTTATGATGTATTATATTGACATACTTTGGCACTTGATGTATTTTTCCTTAATGAGGTGTCCATGAGGAAATGCCCCTCTTGAGTTGGTCATGCTGATCCATGTATGTAGAAAAATATTAAAATATATACACCAGTGATGATGTTATAATATAAATCATTGGATTAAAAATAGTCGTAAATTGGACACACTCTCAATCTATTTAAGAGAGGTGTCCCCCCACCCCCATTGTAAAGCATGAGCTCTGGTAGTAGAAATTCTGAATAAAGAGACTTTTTTTGAGATCAAACACTTGTGTGTTTGTGGATTAATGAATGATATGATGTTTGAAACCATTTCTCTCTTGCAATGAGATCTCTCGGCATAGTTTCTTGTATCTTCTTGTACCAATTTCGATTTCTAGGTATAAAAGGAAATTTGGAGAGAAGGCACATTGGTGGGGGAACTCACCCTAATGTTTTGTTTCAAATAGTGTTTTATAGGGAGTGATTTTTTATTTATGACTCTTCATTTATCTATTATTTACTTATATTTTTCAAATACCTATCTTAATTTTCATACTTATTGGTTTTCCCTTCGCGTGGCAGGTAGAGAGAATGCACTAGGTCTTTCAGGAAATCGTTTCAGCCAAGAACTTTTCTGGATCTCTCATTTGAAATATGAGGATGAAATAATCATCATCCAAGGAGGCATATATAAATTCTAGGTGAGCATATAAACCAAATTCTCTCTATTTAATTTTGCTTGCAATGTTCATCAATAAAATTTATTGAAAAGCCTCTTGCAAATTTCAATAAGTAGGAAAATTC
Source organism: Pseudotsuga menziesii (assembly GCA_001517045.1). Taxonomy (NCBI): domain Eukaryota; kingdom Viridiplantae; phylum Streptophyta; class Pinopsida; order Pinales; family Pinaceae; genus Pseudotsuga; species Pseudotsuga menziesii. The sequence goes on from LPNX010931578.1 coordinate 60,991, forward strand.
ACTGGGGCATATTTCTCTTACAAATTCAAAATTTAGTGATTTGGGTTTTGAAACCCATCATCCAAAACCAAAAACACCACCTAGTCATCACCCTTGGAATCCATTTACCCTTTCATTTGTGGCATTGATCCCTCAGGTAAATTGCCCTTCCTCCATTATTAGTGATTTCTGAGTATTGTATGTTTCTAGTTTTGTTTGGATTTCACATACTATCATATCTCTCATACAAGAAATAAATCAAGTGTGTTAGAATACAAAATTCACTTATCAAACCCTATTTAGGTAACTTTCATAGTTTCACACCTAAATCTTCCCAGGGTTTTATGTTTGATCATTTGGATTAATACACAAATTCTAGATCTTGTTATTGATGTCATAAGTCACTAAGTAAACAAAATTGAGTAACATAATCAACATTTGTAACTCCTATATACTCAAGTATTTCTCTTTTGGTGGATTTATCCTTATATATAGGGTTTAGAGCTATTCATCTTATGTATTATTGTCTTACAGTTTGATATGGAGTTTTAGCTTTAGGTCTTTCCTCTTAGGATGGGTTTGGGTCTCCCTCTTTTTCATTTAGGATTTAGTGGCATAAAGTGAAGGGTATATTAATAATCATGAAAAACATTCCTTTATATAGGGGTTGATACACTCGCATATCACATCTTTATTTGCTTGCCCCCTATACCATCTCGAATATGATACCTTTTGTGGGGCAATACAAGTTTTATGACAACAATGTTAGAGCCGTTTACAGGGAGGTAAAGGATTCCCTTGGTTAATCTTACATACCTTGGTTGTATATGAATGCATTTAATTTATTATCATTCATATCCCATCCATTTTAAATCTACTAATTGCATTTTCAATTGGTTAAACTTGCACAATCATTGTATTTTGTTACTCACCTCTCTTATGACATTACGTTTTTGGTGAAAATGGAAATTCGTTTACTTGGTGCCTCCACAATGTGACTCATCTTAGATAAATACCCATGGTTATAAATTTCAAACTATAATATAATAAAATATCAAGGAATTCCCATTGCGTACACCCAAAATCGAAACAACAATTTTAAGAATCAATCATCCCATTTATTTTTTAGGGTTGTCAATTCACCAAGATAAATATTAGAAAAATATCCAGCTGATTCCCAATCAAGTCCTTTATTTTCTTGATATGAACCTCTTATTGATAATCAAAACACATTTATTCCTCCATCTAGTCCACCTAGAACAAATCCTCCCATGTCCAACATCAGCCCTCCGACATGACCTTTGTGTTTTGGAAACAAGACTACGGGTTCTCCCGTTGACTTTTACAAATTCAAAGTGCTCCTCATGATATGCCAGAAAAGTAATTCAATAATATTCCCAAATTCACTTGAATATCCACCATTATGTTTGAATACCACATTTTAGTGGTATGGCATTACATTGAAGCCTTTCGATTTGAGGAAGAATATGTCTTTGTGCAAGCCCTTATGTCATCCTTAGAAGGGGAAACCTAAGGATGGTTTGATAGGTTAAAAATAGCCTCAATAGATGGATATGGTACTTTCACTAAAACGCTTGTTGCTAGTTGGTGGGTGGTTTGGTCTTAATATCAAAGAAAATAATCTAGATGACCTCAAGATTGCTCAAACCTGGGTCAAGAAAGTTGAAGCTAATGTGGCCTATATGGGGAAGAAGAATATTTTTTATGCTTATGCCCCTACTTCTTCCCGTAGTGACACTAATATTAAGAAGGCTAAGGAACCTATTACTAATGAGAAATAAACCATTGATAACATGTACGAGATGATGAAGAACCTGACACTTTTTATTAAGGATATAGCCAGAACTAGGGAACCCAAATGTTATATAAATCCTTTTGGACCAAAACCACATTGGAATAACCAAATACGAAATATATAGGAAGACAATAGACAAATCCCTAGAGAAAAACAAATAGAGGATGGTAAAAATGTGAACTTATGTGAGGAACCTTAAGATGATCCAGAGTTTTCTAACTCTAAGGGACAAGGGATTAACATAAAGGATTAATTTGGACAAATTTTTCTTAAAGGATAAAATTATTATGATGAAGAAGAGAATATGGTTATAATGTAGAAAAATATAATGTTATGGTCTACCAACGAAGAGAAAAATACCAAACTTCTATGCATTTCCTTGATAAACACCTAAGCCAAAACACATAAGAAGTTAGTCAACGTTCATATGGCTATGACTTAGGAATTGATATAGAGAAAGAATTAAACAAGGTTTAAATTTTTCCCCTAACCGAATTAATAAATTTACCCACTATCAAGTATAGAGTTCAACAATTTTTTGATAAAAGCCCCTTGGTAAATACCTCTAGGGTGTCCTGTGATCCTTTTCATAGTCAGAGAATTAGAGGGAAAGAGGTAGAGGAATATCCTTTTATTCACATTCACTCTTCTATTTATGAACAAATTTGTGGTGTTCATCCTCCATTATATAATACATTACATATTAATGACTTCCTTCTCTATAATTGTATGCTAGATTTAGGGGCTTCCGTGAATGTAATGCATTTGCGAATCATGAAAAAAATGGGTTTGGAAATCACTAGACCTTATGGAAATATCTGTGGTATTGATTCGAAGAGTGTGCAAGACTATGGTCTTATTAAGAACCTTAAGGATGACCTATTTTCTTGCCTAGATTTAAATACCATGATGGATGTAGTGGTGATTGACTTACCTCCTGTTTATGACATGCTTCTTTCTAGAAAGTGGATTGTTGGGCTTGGTGGGTACCTTATGATGGAACTTTCATATGATTGCATTCCAAATGCTAATGGGGACTTGGTTAAGACAATTTGGGATCCATTCATTGATAAACTGTTAGAAAGATTTCAGGATGGAATAAAAAATACCTATGTTGTGGGTAGTTTAGCTATTGGAAGAATCAATATGGTAGAAGATGAAGTTGTCGCTCCAATATTTTTCATGGGTGTAGATAGTTATGAATTTTAGGATGAATATGATTTGAGATATAGGAAGGATCATATCTGATAAGAATATTTAGGAGATATTGAACCTATAAACACTATTATCAATCCACATGAGTCACTTCGAGAATTAATAAATAATAAATTAGAACATTTTTTAGATGCTCCTGATCATCTCTCCTAGCCTTTTTTAGAAGGTGCATGGCCAAATTCACAAAATAATTTTATCATTTTCAATAAACCTACAATTCAGGGCACAACCCATCCCTTGATAAGAAGAACTTATCGCCATATTGGAAATCAGATAAGACCTGGAAGATAGCTTTGAGAGGGATATGAGGGATCGTACCCATAGGAGTTGGAAAGAAGATGCTTTGGTCAATGATGCATCTTGTTAGGAGTTTTCCTTAAAAAAATTAGCCATTCTTTTAGTAGACACTCCTTCACATACAATTGAAAATGAAGTTCAAACTATAATTCCTCTAGTCGTTGTCTAACATGAACAACCTACACAAGGAATTAGCCTTAGTATTTTTCAATACCCACCTCTTGTGTATTCCCTAAGTTTTTTATTGCCTCTACAGAGACTTATTCCCTTGAGTGAGGACATCCATAATTCATCTCACATTCCTCTCTGTCCTATAGTTTTTTATGGAAGATTAATTTGAAATAAAACTTTATGAAGCTTATAGAAAGGGAAATATTCCCATTCGCAATGGAGAAGGTTCTAGTCGACATCCTAATCATTATGACACCATTTATTTCATTTCCGCCAATGTTGATTAAGTATTCCCTATTTTTTGGACCATGGGAGAAATAGTTAAACAAGTCATCACCTCACAACTAGAGGATGTAAGAAATGAACGTAGTGAACCAGGACGAAAAGTAAGAGAGATATTTATTGGAATAGTTTCCCCTTCCAATAGATAGGGGTCCCCTAAGTTTCGGTGTTGTACCTCAAGAAATAAATAGGACAATGCCACTTCCCCATTCTTGATGCAATGTTGATTCCTCCATATTACCTACTCGTGACATACATATTGTTTCATCATTGATTAATTGACATAGGTTTAGATATGGTTATAGGGTTACAAATCAATCCTTTAATAATATATCTAGGAGAGAATGAATCATTTGGATGGGACAATTAACACTGGAACGATTTGAAGGTAACACACATTTTTTATCCACTAAAGATGGCCATTGATTTGATTTTCCTATGAACCAAGTTCATTTAAGAGACTATATCCCTGGCATGACTTAGTGTTGACCTTTCATCGTTCTTGTTAGAGTAGGTAGGATTGAATAAGCTCACATGAGAAATAGTTTGAGTCTTTTTATTTTTGAGTGTTGCATGTATTATAAGTATTTTGAGTCTAGCCCCTTGCATGGTTTAAGTGTGTTATTTAATAATAAAATATGCAACTATTTTTTCAGTTCTTAGAATAGAATTCATTTTCAAAACATTATTCTCGCTATTTATTTTATGCATATACTTTTTCCCATACATGTTTCTTTGGTATTTTCTATCTCCACCTACGCAGGAATATGTACACTTGAATATAAAGCAAAATATTTGAAGTGTTGGATATTTTTTTATGATATGGTGTTGCAAAGTAGATATTTCTAAGTTTCTCAAGATCTCTATCACTTATATCACTTGTCCCAGTTGGAGCTGATTGTTATGACATATATATTGTAGCAGGGATAATATGAAAACACATGGATTTTATCTCTATTCCTGAGCCATACATATTGATGGAGTTACAACATGGATCATCATTATATCATGAACCATTCAGATCCTTATTTTAGTACTATATCTAGAGTATTTCCTTTACATGACTAAGATATCCTTTTACATTGAGCTAAATTTGATGGTGATATAGTACATTCGAGCAACAAATATGGTACACTATTCGTAGATTGACACTTCAAATAGAGACATGCATATGGTGAGATCATATATATTGCTTTTTTCTATGATGTTTGATCTATGATGTATATTAGTACCCTTGAATTATTATTCTATGTTGATTATGGTCACATGTGCGTGTATGTTGCTTATTCCTAACTTGTGTTGTAAACGATTAGAGAATATGATGTTGAAGGCCATTCCTTATGCCATGGCTTACATAAACTTAGTCTATATTGCTATGCTGGTTCCATGTGTCACTTGTATTCCATACATCCATCCTCATCCACATTATTCTTATCCCTTTACTTTTGACTAAGACCTGTGATATTGAAGAGCCTTCCCCCATTTTGACCCCTATGAATGAAAGAACCCATGTTTGTTTTTGTCTCGGCTACCAGCTGTGCAAAAAACCTTGATGAAGACTTGATCCTTCTAGGATAGGCCAACCCACTAGTGTTGGTTCATAAGCATAGGTGAGATGGGTTTTCAATCCTAATTGAGCTCTCTCCTCAGTTTTCCCTAATGTTTTCTCTTGATTGGGGATTTTCCCTCCTAGTTTTCCGAAGATTTTTCAGCCAAAACTTGAAGAAATATGCATACCATCATTACATGCATTATGTTATACATGCTTATCTTATTAAATGAAATCCCATGAATAAAGTTACAAATTGTGTCTTTAGACACATCCAAGGGGATATGAAATGAAATGTGAAAGGACTAAAAAATAGTGGGTAAATAAATTATAAATCTAAATACTACTGGCCATCTTGTTTAAAATGTAATGATTAATTCCTCATGGATCCTATGGGATGCAATGTGAGATGGAGTAAGGGAGAACTAATTCTAAGTGATCCTTAGTATCTCTTCGCTACAGTTTCTTGTGTATTCAATGCAAGGGTCCTAGAAAATATCCTCACATTGCTTAATTATTAGCTTGGATGTGAGTAGTAGACATGTTGTTGAAGTTGACTATACTCCTTTTGGATCAACTTATATATTTGCGAGACACCACCATTTCCTATTGTTCTTTGTCATTCATATTTCACTATTGATGTGTGTATTTTTTATTACTTATATATATCATGTGGTTCAAGTAATCTAAAAGTGATTACCCTTTGAATTATACTTGTTTTTCAACTTCATCCAGCATTAGAAAATTAGTTAAATTTTGTAGGTATGGAATACACAAAGGACTACACAAAATATTCAAAGATTGTTTAAAGACATGTGTATATTACTCTCTACTATTATTATTATTGTCACCATGATTCTAAATAGTATGATTTAATTTGGGTTTTAATATACATGTTGGAGTAGTTCTTACCTTGAATGCATCCAAGATCAACCCAGTTCATTATCTCACCTTCAGTTTGGGTATTTTGACATGGTCATCATAGTTGGCCAAGTTAGAAATGGTTCCCAATGCACTAACTATGAAAATCAACATTAGTTATATTTGCTCCAGAAATTCCTAGCAACAATACATCTACATTTTTTAAAATTTGGCTACAATTTTCAGAATGAATGATTATTATCACTTTATTATTATTCTCACCGTTAATTTTATTATGAGATGGTGATATTTTTGGCATTTTAGTGGATTAGTTGGTATGAGTATTCACCAACACCATTCTACCAAGTCTCTGGACACTCCTATACAGTCATTTTTCTTTAGTTCTCAGCTGAAGGAATGTTATGATGGATTTTATTATTTTCAGAGACTGTACCCATAAAAAATTTACTATGAAAATCACTGAAGAAATCAATTTGGCTTGTGTGGTCAAGGAAATTTTAAGGTAATAATTGTTGATGAGGTGTATTGGCTCTCTAGATCATTTGGAACCTGCTTCATCTATTCTCAGGATTTGGATTATTTATTTTGGATTGCCTAGTGAGGACGTCCCCATGTAGCACCCCTCACCTAGGTCATGATGTATTTTATTGACATATTTTATGATTTGATGTTTTTTATTAGGGGGATGTGGTGATTTATGTCCCTAAGGAACCCATTTCATGATGTACTACATTGACATACTTTGGAAATTGATGTATTTCTTCTTAATAAGGTGTCCTTGGGAAAAAGTGTGCCCCCCTTAATTTGACCATGTTGGTCCATGTATGTAGAAAAATATTGATATATATCCACCATTTATGATGTTATAATTTCAACTGTTGGATTAAAATTAGTTGTAAAGTGGAAACATTGTCATTATATTTAAGAGAAGTGCTCCCCCCATACTAAAGCATGAGCTCTGACATTGGAACTTCTAAATAAAGATATTTTCTGGGATCAAACGCTTGTGACTTTTTTTGTTCAATGAATAATATGATGATTGAAACTATTTCTCTCTTACAATAGGAAATATGGGAAAAAATTCTTGTATCTTTTTGTACCCATTTCGATTTGCAGGTATAAAAGACGATTTGGAGAGAAGACATATTGATGGGGGGGATCACCTTGACATTTTGCTTCGAATCAGTTTTAACAGGAAGTGATTATTTCTTTATGACTCTTAATTTCTCTATTACTTCTATTTTTCATATTCCTCTTTTTCTTGTCATACTTATTGTTTTTCCCTTCGTGTGCCAGGTACATAGGACACATTCGGTCTTTGAGCAAAGCGTTTCAAACAAGAGATTGTTATGATCTCTCATTTTATATGAGGAAATCCTCACCATGTAGGAATGAATATACAAATTCCAGATGAGTATCTTGAAAAAATTCTCTCTATTTAATTTTCCATGCATTGTTCATGAATAAAATTTACCGAAAACATGCTTGTAATAAGTAGGAAAATTCATCGGGGCATATTTTCACTTAGAAATTCAAAATTTGGCGATTTGGGTTTTGAAATCAATCATACAAAAAAAAATTACACATAGTTTTCACCCTTGTAATCCATTTGAACTTTCATTTGTGGAACTGATCCCTTAGGAAAATAGCCCTTCCTCCATTGTTAGTGATTATTGAGTACTGTATGTTTTTGGTTTTGTTTGAATTTCACATACTATCATATCTATCATCCAAGAAATCAATCAAGTGTGTTAGAATAATTAATTCATTTATAAAACCATACATATGGTATTTCCCTATTTTCACACCTAAATCCCCTCTGGTGTTTCAAGTTTAATCATTTGTATTAACACACAAATTCTAGATCTTGCAATCGAATTCACAAGTCATTAAGTTAATCAACTTGAGTAACATAATCAATGTTTGTAACTTCTCTCTACTCAAGTATATATCTTTTGGTGTATTTATCATTAGATATATGGTTTATAGATATTCACCTTATGTATTCTTCTCTTATAATTTGATCTAGTGTTTTAGCTTTATGTATTTCCTTCTAGGGTAAGTTTGGGTCTCCCCCTTTGTCACTTGGGATTTAGTGGCATAAAGAGAAGGGTATCTCAACCAGTGTGGAAACCATTCCATTATATGGGGGTTGAGACACTCACCTATAACATTTTTAGGGAAACTATAAGTTGTGTGATAACATTTTTAGCATTGTTGTCAGGGAGGTAGAGGCTAAACTTGGTTCATCTTACATACCTTTGGTGTTTGTGAATGTATTTATTTTATTTCATTCATATCACATCCGATTTAAATATAGTGCTTTAATTTTCAATTAGTTAAACTTGCACAATCACTGTATTTTATTACTCACCTCTCTTACGACATTAGATTTTTGGTGAACGTGAGAATTTGTTCACCTGGAAAATCCACAATGTGACTCCTCTAAGGGACCTACCCATGATTATAACCTTTGAAACTGTAATATAAGAAACTATAAATAAAGTGTAAGGTTTTTCGTTCCACAAAAACTGCAGATGTTGGTGAACATTTGAAACCAAACACAAGGCCCTATTACCAAGTGTTACAGTTAGTCTACATTTTTATATTCCTATGGGTATGGAGGCTATGCCATGTGGTTGTACCGATACTGCAAAACCCCCCCTCCAACGTATCTTGGGGGAATTGAACCTGAGACCTCAACTCTGATACCATGTAAGGTTTTCCATTACACCTAAATCATAACCTACAAGAATTCGCAAAGGAATATCTTGAATCAAATGTAACCTCACAATAATTACAATAGAGATAAGCAAAATAATGGAGAGAAAATAATGAAGCAGAAACATAAGAGAGAAAACACAATTGGTATGAAATCCATCTACTTATTATTCACCAATAAGGTTACATTTGTAATACATATCTAAGAGAGATATTCATGAGCCTAAAGAGGAAGTTGGACTCCACACATGTGGAAATATTAGATAACATAGAAAACATCACTAGACATAGTTTCTAGTCATAACTCCTGAAGAAGATCAGTTAACTGAATGTTACTAATAGTAGGTGAAACAAGAAGGAATATTAGTTAGTTAACTGATGATAAATCATGATGGAGATTCCATAAGAGGTGTTCAACTGAGTGCTAGCAGTCATCAGAGCTTAGACTAACTCAGGTGATGAAATCAAGGCTAGTTAACTCAACGTAGGCTCCTAAATTATAGGAACTAACTTAAGTGGGCCTAAAATCATGCATGAGAGTTCATTAACTCCTAGAAATAAGGAATAGGGATCATATGAAGATAATGAGAATAATAATGAAAAAATAATAGTTTGAAGTGATCAATATACTTAGGAGGTCAATTGATAATGCTCTAATCACTAGAAAATCAAATAAATGATTAAGGATAATGTTTAGATGGGTTAAATATTCTAACACCCCCCATTAATCCTAAATTATGTGAGAAAAAGGAAAAAATAGGGACCAAAAACAAATTCTAAGATCACCCTTTACATTATTCATCCATGTAAACTAAGGAAAAAGGAAGAACCACATGGGGAAAATCCTTCCTAAAAAATGGACATGAGATACTCTAGAGATAAACTTATCCAAATCCAAGTAGGTGTGAAATTTATTACATGTCTGGAGGGATATTCTTCTTGGGAAGAAGAGTTTGTTTCTCTCATGTATGGATCATGTGCTTGATATCTTCATAGTCTACATACAAATGAAGGTGCTCACTAGACTTAAACTTCCTAACATCAACTCCAAATGAGACTTAAGATGCTACATCCATGAAATTTGAATGAATATGTGATCCAAATAAAGTATAATAAACTCTAAGAGAATGGTTGTGTCCTCCATATTTAGTAAATATTGAATGAACTTAGTTAGTCAACATAGAGGAATACATAGGAACCAATGTTACAGTGAGATTAAGGGTGTAACCAACAACTACAAACTTTGATCTAGCCTTCAAAATGTCCAATTGATCAAATAGTGATCCATCATCTAGTGAAGTATGCGTATGATAAAAAAAACTGACTTATTATCTTCAAGATTCAAATTAGAAGAATTATTTGAACAAACGGAGATGAAGATATATGAGTTATTCATCAACAAGGGAAATCCAAATGTCTTCTTCATGTATATCAACTTCATCGAAATAAATATAGGAAGGATGAGTCACTACAAGGAGACTTTCAACAATTTAGAACTGTGTTGATATTTCTACCATATTTCTCTTCAAATTCAGGAACAAATTTGAATTCAAGAACATGTAAATCAAATCATGTATGTAATCTTAAAAAAAACTCAAAAACATGATTGATTTCATGTTGTCAATACAATCTCAACTTCTGCTACAGTCAACAGAATCAAATTTTGTCGAATACCCATTTGATGTATCAAAGCAATATTTCAAACAATGTAAGGAAATCGACCTATCTGATATTTTTGAGTGATAAATCGCAAGATGAAATAGAGTGTACAAACAAATGCGAGATATTGCAAACCTATGATACTCAACTAAACATATCTCCCAAATCAGAAACACAAATTGGTTTCCACAAAAAAACCATTTTAGATCATGGAAATACCTTTAAAAAATATTTTAGGACATATAAGATGATATATGGAGGTCATGGTACATATTCAAAGTTGGCTATGATTTTCAAATTTTGTTGTTGATACTGCACTTGTAAAACAAACTCTATATATCTATATGGAAGTTAATTGATTCTAAATGAGATATGATGAACCCAACAGGTCTGAAACCATATAATAATTTGCATAGAAATATCTTGAATCACATGTAACCTCACAAGAATGACAACATAGATAAGAAGAATAATGGAGAGAAAATAATGAAACAGAAACATAAGAGAAAAAACTCAATTGTTATAAAATCCATTTGATTATTATTCACTATCAATGTTACCTTTATAATACATATCCAAGAGATATATTTGTGAGGCTAAAGAGGCCATTGAACTCCACACGTGTGGGAGGCTTAGATAACATACAAACCATCACTAGACATAGTTTCCAGACATAACTCCATAAGCATATAAGTTAACTGAGTGTAACTGATAGTAGATGGACCATGAAGGCATATAACCTAGTTAACCGATGATAACTAATGATGGAGATTGCATAAGAGTTGTTCAATTGAGTGTTAGTTTCCATCGAAGCTTGTACTAAGTCAGGTGATAAAATCGTGGATAATTAACTCAAGGTAGGATCCTAATTTATAGGAATTGACTCAAGTGTGCCTAAAATCATGCATGAGAATGCATTAATTCCTAGAAATAGGAAGATGGAACATTTGAGGATAATGAGGATAATAATGACAAAATAATAGTCTGGAGTGATCAGGATACATAGGACTATACACTAGGTGGTCAAATGTTAATGGTATAAGCACTCGAAAATTAAATAAATGATTAAGGCTAATGTTTAGATCGGTTAAATATTTTGAAAACCCCCTTAAGCCTAAATTATGTGAGGAGAAAGAAAAATTATGGCCTATCGAAAATGGATAAGGTCACCCTTTACATTATTCATCCATGTAAACTGAGGAAAAGGAAAAAAACCACATGGGGAAAGTTCTTCCTAAAAACTGGGCATGAGATATGCAAGAGATAAACTTTTCCAAATCCAAGTAGGTGTGAACTTGATTATATGTATGGAGGGATATTATTCTTGGTAAGAAGATGTTTTTTCTCCCATGTTTTGTTCATGTGCTGGATATTTTCATAGTCTGCATGCATATGAGGGTTGTCACTATACTTAAACTTCCTAAGATCAGGTTGAAATGAGACTTGAGATGAAATTTGAACCAATATGTGATCCAAATAAATTATAATAAACTCCAAGTGAATGGTTGTGTCCTCCATATTCAGTAAATATTGATTGAACTCAGTCAGCCAACATAGAGGAATAAATAGGAAGCAATGGTTATACTTTGGGAGTGATGGTGCATCCAACAACTACAAACTTTGATCTAGCCTCCAAAGCATGCAATTTATCAAATAATGCTCCATCATCCAATGAAGTATGCATAGGATCAAGAAAAACTTACTTATTATGTTCAAGATTCAATTTAGAAGAATGATTTGAGAGCAAAGGGAGATGGAAATAACTAAGTTCTTCATCAACAAGAGTAGTCCAAATTTATTATTCATGTATATCAACTTCATGAAAAGAAACAGAGGAAGGAGTCACTACAAGGAGACTTTAAACAATTCAAAACTATGTTGATATTTCTACAATATAGTCTTCAATATGTGGAAAAGTCTACTTGTTTTTTATTGTGGCTTTATTCAATTATCTATAGTTTATGCATAGTTTTAGAGTTCCATATTTCTTCTTCACAAACAACACAGGAAATCCCCAAGTTGCAAACTAGGCATTATGTAACCTTTCATAAAAAAAATCAAACTACATCTGCAACTCATAAAATCTAGTGTACTCATCATTTAAGTTGCTTTAGATGAAGGGATTCTTCTTGGCACCAAATCAATAGAGAATTCAATCTCCCTTTTTGGTGGAATTCCTGGAATTTCTTGGAAAATGTCTACAAACTCCTATAACATTGGATAGTCATGAAATTCTACTTTTTTTCCTTCTTTAGGGTCCTGCACATGGGATGCATACAACTGTCAACCTTTTTTGAAGCACTTCTTCAATTGTATAATTGTGACCTACCTCAATGATATGTATTAGTATACCTCTTACTATCACTTGATTTCCTTCTTTATCTAAGCATTAATAAGTCTTGTTGTGATAGTCAAGTACGGCATGATGTGCATCGAACTAATCCATACCAATCAACATATCATATGAGCCCAAGGGAATGATGCTCAAATATGCAATAATCTTCACACCATTCATGTATAAAGGAGACTTCTTTACTTCTTTTGACGTGACTTTTCTCTTAGTACATTGTTGCAGCTGCAACTGTTTTCCCCAATTTTTTCAAATTGTGGTCCCCTCCTCATGATTAAGTGTTGTTTTGAATCGTTTGAATCCATGAACCTTTTGGTCATGCTTTATTTTTGAATGATTTTGAAGATTGACTCTCGGCCTGTTTCAAAAGTTGCATGTGTTTGAAAATTGTTATGGGTCGCAAATTTGGAGTTTTATTTGCTACTCGAAGATGAGTCGGACCTTTTGTTCTTTGTAGAACCGCTGTCTCGGAGGTGAAACAGTTTTTCCATTGATAAATTCTTGAGTTTTCAAACACTTATCATTTTGATTTGATCGGAGGCTATTGTCTGTTCATCTTCCATCGTTGCGGTTCCCAAAGCAACTAAGCGCCCGAAATATAAAGCGCTCTGCCTACCGATGCGTGTCGGCCTTTTAGTCGCATACCCATAGCCTTTTTCTCTTCCGTCGTTGCGGCTGGGCAAAGCTTTTGGCTTCCGATGTCAATGTCCTTTCGATTTCCGATTGGAAGTTTTCCCGCCCACAGCTTAGGTCATAACTCTTCCGACTCCGATGGGTCCACGTTTTTTCGCAATATCCATCACCTGTTAAGACCCACTCATGTGGCTATGAATAGATCTACCCTGTTGATGTTAGTGTTCTGAGCCATCGATGAGTTCTTTGTTTCGTCATTGGTAATTGTTTCCAAACCCGTAGGTGGACGAGATAGTGGTGTCAACATTTGTTAATTTCTCATAATAGTAACGCACAGTATTTTGTTGATTAGCCATTTTGGGTGATATGATTTGTTGTTTTGTTTTATAATGTAGTCCCAATGAATGATTCACATTGATTAATTGCAGGTGGACTCAAGGGACTGTTCAGACTACCACGGCGCGAAAGTATAGCTGGGTAGTTTTGGAAAAGATTGAACCGTAACCAGCAGGATCATAAGGAAGCCAAGTGGAGTAGAAGACAAAGGCAGTAACGACAAGGTGCAGACCTAAAAGACCTATCAGTTATTAAGAAGATCATGAGTGTGTACAAAAAAATATGGGAATATGAAACGTTTTGAGGGACCAAAAGGTCACACGGTTGGGGGGCAGCCCGAGGGGTCTAATGTTTTAGTTTAAATATGGGAAAGTTAGAGCTGATAGGGGATTTTTCCCCTCAAAAAACTTGTAAGCTATTGCTTGTAAGAGGAACTATTTCATTTTACAACCAGAAAATTGCAAATTTTGCCTGTTGGAGAAAGTGCTATGTTGAATGTATCAATGTGATTAAATGAGCGATGTTGAATGGGAACTATTTTGTTTTCGACTATGTTTCATTAACTGTGAGAGCATTCTAACTTCCTGAACCTATGTTCTTGTTTGAATGTTCTGTAGTATAATTGGTGATGTTTTCCACTATGAGTAATGGGATTTTTAACTGGTGATGAATTATCTTATCATGTATACTTTCATTCATGTTTATATGTTTGGTTATAAGAATACCTATCTGTGATTTTCCATAACACATGGACAGTAGTGCATTACTCATGAATTAATATCCATCTCTCTAGAGATAGCTTACTTAGTATTTATTTTTCACGATATATGTGATTTAGATGGTTGTGAGTTCTAAGACGAGAGGTAAGAACCTGTGCATCACGTTGTGACTTCTCCTTGCACCCTTTCTCACTCTGCATGGTTAAATAGGCACTTGCATTTCATACCTTAAGTCAAAAATAAAAAACATACATGGTGGACCGGGCTGCAACCAGTAAACCCTTTTGTTACTTGACCTACGGTAGCCAGACCACAAACCGGATGGATTCCCTACACCAAACAGTCACGGTCCAGTTGGGAACGTTGACTGGGGAGAATCCCTTGTTGTTGTCGCCTGTGAATTTCCAGGCCTCAATAGTTTCTGGCGCTAGAAGGAGGGCCTCCAGTGAATGGCTGGCCGTAGAAACCCATTTTCCCGAGACTATTCCACCGGTAACAGTTCAGAAAGCAGTGGGCTTCATAATCCAATTCCAGAAGAAAGGGGTAGAGAACATTTGTTTTCCATCGACAACGAAGTTGTTAATAATTTTAGAAGACACACCAGGGCATATGTGAAGAAAATTGGAGGATTGCCGATCATCCCTGAATTGCCCAGAAGAGAATATAAAAGGAAGGATTGTCCTATATTGGAAGACTTAGTGTTGGTTGGGGATTGGGAAGAACTTGTAGAAACAACCTTACAGGAAGTTGTACTGCCTTTGAGTCAAGAAGGCCTAGGTACTCCTCACAGTTCTCCTGCTCACACTCCTATTTTCTCACCTCCTCACTCTCCACCCAGACTCATGGCGAGCATAAACGCCAATCAACCACCCAACCCACCGAATCCACCACCTTCCTGGAGAGCCAGATCACCTTTAAACCTACAACCTCCGTTGCATGATTTACCTCAATCCTTTGAAAAAATGCTGCCCAAATTCGACCCAAGTGAGAATATACTAGTGGACGACCACCTGCAAAGTTTTTATTTGGTAATAGAATGGTTAAGGGCTGGGGAGTATGAGGATGTAGTTTGCAAACTATTCCCACACACCTTTAAAGGAGCTGCAACATCATGGTATTTTGGTTTGCCTGCAAACTCTATCCCTGATTGGGATACCTTAGAAGGAATATTTAGGAGTAAGTATGCGACTCAAAAGACTCATGCAACCCTCATGAAAGGACTATGCACCTTAAAGAAAGAGAGAAAGGAAAAGGTGCACAGCGTCACTCAAAGATTCACAGCGTACCTTAAGAATTTTTCTGAGGCTGACAGGCCTTCGGACAAAGTCCTGATTGAATATTATACCTCAGCTTTAGGACCTGAGTTGGCCATGTTTGCCAAAATAAAGGCCAAGCCTACTTTGGTGGAGACCTATGAGGAGGCGGAAATAGTGGAGGATGAAAGGGAAAGGATCGAAGATTATCCTGAATGGTCAGGAAAGAAAATTGTGGGGAGGAAAGCCTTGTTGTTCAATAAACCTAAGGAAGAGAAATCACCAAATTTTGAAAGTATGGCAAAATGATGCAGAAGATTTCTAACAGAATCATAGAATTAGAAAAGGAAAAGGAAACCTAGAAGTTCTACAAGCCCTATTACAAGAAAAGGGAGGACAACAATCAATCCCAACCTCCTCCGTAAAATTCAGCATCTATGAATTTAACAGAGGTAGGAATGGACAATTTTTGCACTTTCCACCAACAATCCCACTTTGAAAAGAATTGTCGTCAATGGATAAACTCAATGACATTGGTTATGAATCAACTGTTGGATTCTAAATTAATAGATGATGGAGATAAAGAAATAAAAGACAATAACACATCAACAAAAGAACAAGAAGAAGAGACCATGGTTCTGTGGAACTCTGTTTCGTTATTCGATGCTGAGGAAGAAATGGATTGGGAATTCAAGGACATCATGGAAACCAACGTAACAACAAGGATTCAAGGGTTGGCTAAAGAAAACAGTCTCATGTTCCCAAAGATTAAAAGGCTTCAGAAAAATGTGAAGAAATTTCAAAACAATTCCTTAGCTGATAAAATTCCCAAATTCACCATTACCAGCCAAAATCCTAGGCAGAATGATACGTCGGCCAAACTTAATGAAGAAAAGATGAATGTTGATAAACTGCATCCCACTGAACCGCAGATGGATTATGACATCGTGGAAGATATAAAGAAAGTAAAGGTGAACATTTCACTATTTGAAATGTGTAAAGTGCCACAGAAAAAAGAAAGACTATTGAAAGCGTTGGAAGCATCAGATGAGAGGCTGCCCATGGACAATCGATCCAAGGAAGAAGAAGAAATCGGGGAAACCAGCATTGGAGGTAAGTCTAAGAACAAGAATCCACCTTTCCTCCTCACTTTTGAAATTTTTAATCACAACGTACATAATTGCTTGGTAGACTCAAGGGCGTCGGTTAACGTCATTCCAATATCAGTATAAATGGGCAGCCTAAGCCATCCACGTGGAGGGTTGTTCAGTTGGACAGGATGAATGTAAAGGTAATTGGTGAGATGGAGGATGTCATGGTCCGCCTGTCGTCAAATGATAAAGTGTGCCAAGTTATTGATATCGTGGTGGCCGACATATCGGACGCTTATGGTCTTGTTCTGAGTAGAGATTGGTCGGCCAAACTAAATGGATATTTTGCCTCTGATTGATCGCATATGTGGCTGCTGTATAAAGGAAATCCGAACCAAATTAAAATTTTGAGGGAGCCTCACATGAAATACAACGTTACTCAACTTGAGGAGAAGAATGAACCAGTGAAATCTATGTTGGGAAATTATTTTATTGAATTGGAACCAGGAAATTACCAAGCAGAAAAAGCCAGCAACACGTTAGACGCCCAGCTTGATCTCCTTCGATTTTCGCAGGCTGATGAAATCGACTGTAAAATAGTAGAATTAGTAGTAGGAGTAGATGCGCATGCAGTAGTTAGCAATTTCTGGACACTGTTTTTTGATGGATCTAAGACGTTAGAAGGGTCAGGGGCCGGCTGTGTCCTAATCGAACCCAAGAAGAATAAACATTTTCTTTCATGTAGATTAGAGTTTGAATGTACGAATAATATAGCTGAGTATGAAGCGTTGGTGCAAGGTTTAAGGAAAGCAATCGAATTAAAGGTAAGTAATTTGAAGGTTTTTGGAGATTCTGAAATAATCGTAAAACAGATTTGGAATCAAATACATTGTATTTCTCCTCACTTAAAATCTTATCAAAATGAGGTATGGGACCTACCCAAATGTTTTGATGCATTTAATATTATATCAATTCCAAGACTTAAAAATGCAGCGGCTGACTTGTTGGCCACATCAGCTGCTAGGCTTGTGCCTACTAATAATCGATGCTCCGTTGAATTGCTTTTCAGGCCCTCGGTCCCTGGTATGATTACCAACTTACGAGTGTTCGACGATGATCAGCAGATTATAGAATGCTTAACAAACGGCGAGGTATTTAAAGGGGCGATTATAGATGATGAAGAGAATCAGGCCGAGCTGAAGTATGATAATTTCATCCCGAAAGGAGTCATAACCTTGGAAAGAATGTTCGATCTAAATGAAAATTTTAGAAGGCCAGCAAACGTGAAGACCCACAGCTCCTCTCTACAGTTCGAGTTAATAAATTTAGTGACTGAGACAAATCCTAAATATGTGAATCTTGGCAAATGCTGTTCACCAGCAGAAAGAGATAAGTTCATCAGTCTCTTTAATCAATATAAAGATGTTTTCGCCTGGACATATGAAGATTTGAAGACATATGACACCAGCATCATCGAGCATGTTATCCCCATCAAATCTGGTGCCAAACCTTATCAGCAACCTTTAAGAAAAATGCACCCAAAATTGGAACCTCTGATTTAGAGTGAAGTTAAGAAATTATTGGATGCTAGAATCATTTTTAAGGTCAGGCACTCTGAGTGGGTCTCGAATCTGGTACCAGTGAGAAAAAAATCTGGAGAAATCTGGCTATGCGTGGATTTCAAGAATTTAAACCGTGCTTCAGATAAAGATAACTATCCTGTTCCACCCATGGAGAAACTACTACAAATGGTCTCAGGTTCTGAATTATTTTCTTTGTTAGATGGATTCTCAGGATGCAATCAAGTATTAGTAGCCGAAGAAGACAGATTGAAGACAACATTCAGGACTAGATGGGGAACCTTCGCTTACCGAAAAATTCCCTTTGGGCTTATAAACGTTGGAGCTACGTTCCAAAGGGCTATGGACATAGCTTTATGAGGTTTGATTGGCCGTATTGTTGTAATATAGCTTGATGACATTACAATATTCTCAAAGAGGAGAGAAGAACACGCTTTTCATCTAAGGCAGATTTTTGAGCACTGTCGAAAATATGGCATCTCACTCAACCCCAAGAAGTGTGTGTTCACTGTTACGGAGGGCAAGTTGCTGGGTCACATAGTTTCAAAGAAGGGAATCCCTATAGACCCGGAAAGGATCAAGGCCATCGAATAGATCCCCTTGCCCCATAATAAAAAGGGGATGCAGTCATTTATGGGAACCATAAATTTCGTACGAAGATTTGTGCCAGATTTTGCTCAGATTGTCAAACCGCTGCAGCAAATGGTGAAGCAAAGCACACAATTCAAATGGACTGAGATTGAGAAGGACGCATTCAGCAAGATTAAAACTGTTGTTGCACACGCACCCTCCCTAAAAAGCCCAGATTTTGATAAATATTTCATTCTGTATACTTTTGCATCGGATGATTCGCTAGCAGCTGTGCTTACTCAAAAGGGAGATGGGGGGGATGAGTTCCCAATATCTTTCATGAGAACTGGTCTAAAAGGGGTCGAATTAAATTACCCAGCTATTGATAAACAAGCTTATGCAGTATTCAAAGCAATGAAACAATTCAGGCCCTACATATTACAAAATCGAACCAAGGTGATCGTCCCATACCCAGCTGTGAGGTCACTTTTTGTACAAAAAGAGTTACGAGAAAGAAGGGGCAATTGGGTAACAGCTCTTCAAGAGTATGACCTTGAATTCAATCCAGTGTCTATAGTTAAAGGGAAAGGGTTATGCAAACTAATGACTGAAAATGGAAATAATGAAGAACATGCATGGGAAGACGAAGCTGAGTTACATTTGATGGATGTATGTCCTTTGTTCACAGCCCCCGAGTCTTGGTATAGAGATCTCATGCATTACCTTCAGGAAGGATTGTTTCCAGAACATTGGAATTCCAAGCAAAGAAGAGTGCTACGTCTCAAATCAGCCTCCTATCAAATTGTTGAAGGAATATTATTCAGAAAAAATTACAACGGAGTTCTTCTTAGATGCTTAGAGAAAGAAGATGCGATGAAAGTAATGACGGATTTGCATGACGGGCCTGCTGGGGGACATTTTTCAGGAGATACCACTACTCAAAAAATTCCCAGGGTCGGTTACTATTGGCCCACACTTTTCAAATATGCACACGCCCATGTCAGGAAGTGCGATATTTGTCAAAGGTGTAGTGGAAGACAATCTAAAGCAGCCGCACCACTGAAGCCTGTGATGATCACGGAGTCGTTTGAACAATGGGGGTTGGATATTATTGGGGAGATAAATCCAAACTCTTCCCTACAACATAAGTACATTCTGACCACAACCGATTACTTCACTCGCTGGGTCGAAGCCATCCCACTGCACAAAATAAATGAGGACGCGGTCATCAACTTCCTGCAAGACCACATTATGACCAGGTTTGGAGTTCCAGTTTCTTTAGTCTTTGATAATGCTACTTACTTTTCATCGATTAAATTAACTACTTTTGCTCATGAGAAAGGAATAAAGTTGCATTACTCTGCAAATTACTATCCACAAGGAAATGGCCTGGCTGAATCTACTAACAAAAATATGATTATAATTTTAAAGAAGACTGTGATAGAAAACCGGAGGAGTTGGCACTCAACGCTACCAAACACCCTTTGGGCTGATAGAGTCACCCCCAAGTCTTCGATAGGAGTGTCACCGTATACCCTTGTGTATGGTAAAGAAGCCATTATTCCCCCCAATATCATGCTACCCTCCTCCATAATAGCTCAAGAGTCTAGAGGGTCGGAGAATGAAGTTTTGCAAATGAGGATATATAATCTTCTGAAAGCAGAAGAGGCTAGATCTAAGGCTAGAGAGCGCTTCAAACAACAACAAGAGGTAATAAAGAGATGGTTCAACAAGCACAAGGCAGGAACAAAAGACTTTGAAGTGGGAGATTTGGTCCTTAAGTGGGACCACCCCCACGATGAGAAAGGAAAACACATGAAATTCCAGTAGTTGTGGGTAGGTCCTTTCCAGATTGCGGAAAAGCTTGGCCCTTCCACTTATAAGTTACAAGATCTACAAGGGTGGGAAAAGAACTTACCAGCAAATGGTTTAGTTCTCAAGCCTTATTTTTCCTGAGTTTCGTTTGTGTTCTTCTATCTTGTATATAAATAATCTAGCTTGGTCGTCTTTTGAGCCATGAAGTCTAGTTTGTTTAGTTTAAATTTCTACTGATTTCAATAAAGGAGGCAAACCAGCGGTTGCATGGAGAACATCAGAATTTTGGAATGAACTTCTTTGGAATTTTGGAATTTTGGAACATAAGACTGTGTGTTGCTGTTTGTCTAAAAGAACTTCTTCCAGTTTAGCAGTTTTCTCAAATAGCTATGTATGCATTGAAGTCCTGCTTAACCCCTGTGAAATAAACCAGAATCAAAGGGTCTGGAATACTATTTTGAGGCTCCATCCATGTCACATTTAGAATGTCTGAGGGGGTGACAGCCAAGGGCCCATGTAAAGAAGCAAGGTAAATAGTATATTAGATATAAATGATCCCATGCCAAGAAATGAATGCCAAAAGGCAGATGAGAGTCAAAACTCCTATGAAAGCATTATGTATCGAAACAAATGTTGAACCATATAAGCACTAAATCGACGAAAGTTCCTCTCCATCCATGAGCTGAAGCATGAATACGCCTCTCACACAAAAGGACACCTGGGATAGAGGAGCTTGAATTAAAATTTAGAAAGAAAGGAATGCAGGAGGACTCATATGAGAAGGACAAAAGTCCAAAAGCACAAAAAGTGCTGAAGTGGCATGGGAATGAGGAACAAATGAATATTTATGTTTACTACATGCTACGATCCTGTGGTGCCCAAGATGGCAGCTACCTGAAGACACAAGTAACAATGAAACTCATCTTTCGGCCGCAACAGAGTTATCTGGACTTGAAAATCTTGGTTTCCACTCTTCCAAATTGGACCGTCATCAATGTTTAAAGGTGCATACTTTTTTCATTTGGGAAATCCAGATAGCTAGAAGAATTCAATAGGTTCGTTTGTTATTAAATAGTCTGTCACTCAAGAAATAATCGTCTAAAGATCTAGGTTCACCAGGTAATCGTCAGTTGTTGCAGCTACAACTGTTTTCCCCAATTTTTTCAAATTTTGGTCCCCTCCTCATGATTTAGTGTTGTTTTGAATCGTTTGAATCCATGAACCTTTTGGTCATGCTTTATTTTTGAATGATTTTGAAGATTGACTCTCGGCCTGTTTCAAAAGTTGCCTGTGTTTGAAAATTGTTGTGGGTCGCGAATTTGGAGCTTTATTTGCTACTCGAAGATGAGTCAGACCTTTTGTTCTTTGTAGAACCATTGTCTCGGAGGTGAAACAGTTTGTCCATTAATAAATTCTTGAGTTTTCAAACACTTAACATTTTGATTTGATCAGAGGCTGTTGTTTATTCGTCTTCCGTCGTTGCAGCTCCCAAAGTGGCTAAGCACCCGAAATATAAAGCGCTCTGCCTACCAATGCGTGTCGGCCTTTTAGTCCCATACCCGTAGCCTTTCTCTTCCACCGTTGCGGCTGGGCAAAGCTTTTGGATTCCGATGTCAATGTCCTTCTAATTTTCGATTGGAAGTTTTCCCACCCATAGCTTAGGTCATAACTCTTCCGACTCCAATGGGTCCACGTGTTTTTGCAATACCCATCACCTGTTAAGACCCACTCATGCGGCTGTGAATAGGTCTACCCTGCTGATGTTAGCGTTCTGAGCCGCCAATGAGTTCTTTGTTTCGTCGTTGGTAATTGTTTCCAAACTCGTAGGTGGACGAGATAGTGGTGTCAACATTTGTTAAATTCTCATAACAGTAATGCACAGTCTTTTGTTGATTAGCCGTTTTGGGTGATATAATTTTCCATTTTGTTTTATAATGTAGCCCCAATGAATGATGCACATTGATTAATTGCAGGTGGACTCAAGGGACTGTTCAGACTACCACAGTGTGAAAGTATAGCTGGACAGTTTTGGCAAAGATCGAACCGTAACAAGAAGGATCGCAAGGAGGGGAAGTGGAGTAGAATACAAAAGCAGTAACGACAAAGACACGGACCTAAAAGATCTACCAATTATTAAGCAAATCATGAGTGCATACAGAAAAATATGGGAATATGAAACGTTTTGAGGGACTGAAATGTCACACGGTTGGGGGGAAGCTCGAGGGGTCTACTGATTTAGTTTAAATATTGGAAAGTTAGAACTGATAGGGGATTTTTCCCCTCGAAAAACTTGTAAACTATTGCTTGTAAGAGGAACTATTTCGTTTTACAACCAGAAAATTGCAAATTTTGCCTATTGGAGAAAGTGCTATGTGGAATGTATCAATGTGATTAAATGAGTGATGTTGAATCGAAACTATTTTGTTTTCAACTATGTTTCATTAACTGTGAGAGCGTTCTAACTTCCTGAACCTATGTTCTTGTTTGAATGTTCTATAGTATAATTGGTGATGTTTTCCACTATGAGTAATGGGATTTTTAAGTGGTGATGAGCTACCTTATCATGTATACTTTCATTCATGTTTATATGTTTGGTTATAAGAACAACTATATGTGATTTTCCATAACACATGGATAGTAGTGCATTACTCATGAATTAATATCCAGCTCTCTAGAGATAGCTTAGTTAGTATTTATTTTTTGCGATATATGTGATTCAGATGCTTGTGAGTTCTAAGACAAGAGGTAAGAACCTGCGCCTCACGTTGTGACTGCTCCTTGCACCCTTTATCACCCTACATTGTTAAATAGGCACTTGCATTTCATACCTTAAGTCAAAAATACAAAACATACACGGTGGACCGGGCCGCAACCAGTAAACCCTTTTGTTACTTGACCTACGGTAGCCGGACCGCAAACCGGACGGATTCCCTAAACCAAATAGTCATAGGCCAGTTGGGAACGTTGACTGGGGAGAATCCCTTGTTGTTGTCTCTTGTGAATTTCCAGGCCTAAACATACATGTAGCTAGCTATACTAGAATTATTACTTCAAGCCAAATTTTCTTTAGGTATCATCTCTCGACTATGTTAGGTGCAATGTAACTATAGATAGCTCCAGAATCAATCATAATAGCTATAGGTACATTATCAATATTACCTACTACCTCAATCATCCTGGATTGATGATCCTCTTTTATTCCATCCAAGGTTGGATCAATTCTTGGAATACTGCTTCCAACATCAGTAACAATTGAGGCTTGAATATTATGAAGGATTTCCATTGTGCTTCCTTAAGAGGACACTACATGACATAGTGATTCCCTTTACATGTCTAGTATTCAATAGGTGGTATTGTTCGTTTGTCTTCTTCATCTTTGGGTCTACTTTTATCAAGCTGTCTTTGTTGATTTCTATTTTCAAATGTTGAAGGATGAAAACATTTATTTCTATGACCTTACATGTCTTTATTTAACTCTTTCCATTTCTTTTGATAAGGGGATTTGTTCTTATTTTGATAATACATATGCTTTCCTTTCCAATTCAAATCTTTGGGAATATTTTTTCTATCATACTGGATCTTAACTCTCTAGGAATCCAAGAGACAACTCAAGAATATTTGAATATTCACCATTTTTTCCTTTACAAAATCTACATACTTCAACAGTTCTAGGTATCTTTTCTCACAAGCTTTCGTGGTCGTGTTTCCCATATTGAGTTCAAAGAATTATTCCATTTTTTTTCATAATAATGTTCAAAGAGGTACTATTTTTGGAAGTACTTCTTGAAATTTCTCCGTGATATTTTGTCTTCATCAATGTTTTTCAGCTTTATTAACTTATCGCACCAAATGGATGCCTAACCTTTCAAGTTGTAAATGGATACCCTTGATTCCATATTTTTTGAATAGTAATGCAATTGGAAAAACTTTTTCTAATCCCTAACAACCAATATTCAACATCTTCTCCTTTTTTAGCTTATTCATTGAAGGTGGGAGGTTTGATCCTTCTCAGTTCACACACAATTTCATTCTAAGTGAATCTCCTCTTCTTAGATCCGATTGGGAATATTTTTAGACTTGTTTTTGAGTTTCTTGATGAATACTTTTTGTTCTTCTATGGAGATTGTTTATGATGAGGTCTTTTTTAATGTGATCTAGATATTCCATGATATCTTTTTGGTTCATAATGTATGTTTTTTAGACTATTTCTTGGGGTTGATCTTTGATTTTCTTGTAGCTATTTCAATCTTTGAATGATATTTCTCTGGGTATGTATGATATTTTCATTATCTTGTCTACATATTCTCACTTCCATTTCCAAATTGTTCAATGATTTTTATAGATATTAGGTTTTAATTCTTCTTTTGGATATACTTATTCTTGCTTCCCATCTTTCAGGACTTAACAAAAGAATCTCTTCTTCACGTTTGTAAGGTATTTATCCTATCATAGCTGATTTTACCACACATAGTTGTTCACATGTTTATGGCCTTCCCTGTCCCTATGCAGACTCTTTAGACCCCGTGGAATGATATTATACTTTGATGTTTTCAAGTTAATCACTAAAAAACACCCGTTTATTACTGTATGCAACTTTTAATCCCATACTCGCATGTACATGTGAATTTTGACCTCAAACCTGCATACATCGGGATGTGTGCATAAATCCAAATATTTTTGGAGTTTTCCTTCATATGTGTCCAAACCACTTGACTCTTGGCCTTACATGTGCCTCAAGATCGCTCGGATTTGACCCTTCGTTACCCCTTTGGAGTGTTATATAAGGAACCCCTTGGATACATTGAATGGGAGGAATTGAAGAGAAACGAAACTATAGTCCATTGTTTCCATAGCTTTCATATACTTGAGTTTGCATCCCTTTGTCCCTTTGGAGCACTTTTTGTTCTTCCCAAGATTTCCTTTTCTTGCGAGCTTGCTATCGAAAGATGGAGGATTGAGGTGGTGGAGGGCTAGGTGGAGGACTCGATTTCTCCGGTTCGTAGATGTGCCGATAGAGGTTGTCACTTGTGTAATCTCTGATTTGATAAATAGAAATATCTTTTCCTGTCCAATAATGTGCATTTGAATGAATATTGAATCCATGGATATGTTTAATTTCTTATACATTGTTGGTTATATATGCTAGAGTAGATCTCACACCATATTATATAGCATGCTTATCTTGTTTGCTGTTGTTGAGAGAAAATTGCTAGTGCAAGCGGGATTGGAAAAAGCTCAATGGGGATCTACTTTGAATAATCCAGAATAAGTTATGATTTGATGTTATGTTTCTCTTGCATATTGGCAAGGGATTTATTTCTCATGTCTAGCTATCTGTTGTGGTACACCCAAATCCATAGGAAGTTTCTCTCTATAACAGAATTGGCGACCATACTGGGGAGGTTCCTAGTTGTTTCTCTTTGGGGGTTTTTGGTATTCAATGTACTTGAATTGCTCTGATTTCTCTGTTTCTGTGTCGAGTATGGGGGCATGTTTTCCCAGTAGGGTCCTGAAGGTGTAAATTTTGTCTCAACTTGTCTTTTTTATTTTATTTTTCTTCCTTCTTCTTCCTGTACGCGGTTTTAGCTTTCACAGTTGCATATACACGTGGGATTTCCTTTAATATTCCCATGTGTACGTTGGTTTACTGAGAATAGTCGTGTATGCCTTGATTTTGAGCCTTATTGGGAGGATTAAGTGTTGCTGGGTGATTTTGGATGATTGATGAGTCTTCTTGGATGCTTCTGGAGTCCATATACACCCTCTGTTTTTGACCAGAGACTATTTTTAGTTTGATTTTTAGAGGTGTTCTTATCATTCATTTTCTACTTTTTGTTTTGAGATTAGTGCATTAGGTCTCTTTTACCTTGGTGCTTTGCTTGGCTATTGTTTTTGAGTAGTTGTAGAGTCTGTCGGTTGTAGAGTCATCTTTTTTTCTTTTATATCTCATTTAATTCAAAAATACAAAAATATTTTTCTTTTTGCATAGTTATGCATTGCTTGCATCTTTCATTGGCATGGTACTTGCATTAGGTTTTATTGGTGAATTATAGTCATATTTTTAGATAGGAATGATTGAAATTACATTTGAAGGAAAAATATTGCACTTCATGTAGTAGCATACCCTATTTTTCATTCTACACAGTGCATTTTCATTGCTTGTTAGGTGTGCATTTTACTTCATGTTGTGTCATAAAACCATAAGTTGCACGACCATTACCCTTTGAGTAATTACAACCAAATAAAATCAACGCTTAATAAAATGAATTACAGTCTTTTCTTTTCTAGGGTGCATCAACAAGATTAGGTTTTAGGGTCTTGGAATAGTTAAGTGTAAGTTAATTCTCTAAGACCACTAAACAAAACAATTAGGTGTTTGTCTGGGTGAAAGTGTGAAACCCTTGGTATAATTAGTGTTTATCAGGATGCTCCTCTTCATGGGAGTTAAGCATGAGGTAGTGCATGTGATTGTGATTGGGATGACCCCTAGTCACTTTTTGTGAGCATCAAAGATATTTCCAGGATTCTATTTGTATCTAGGGGCCTTTGAAGTATTGACTGGTGCACCCCTAGGGTACCAGTTGTGCTTTCAGGCTTCGGGCTTTGCTACCATGCCCATATGGTTGATCGTTCCTGTGAATTTTTGCCTGAGAATTTGTTATATTAAGGTGACCTTAGTTTCCTTACCTAGGTTATCAATGGGATATTTGCAGAGGTTATTCTGCAGGTTTCCTTGCTAGGTAGGGGTTAGACAACACAATTTCTATATTTGTTGAAGCTGAGGGCCACTATAATTGGTTACAAACCTCCACTTGTTGTGTATGGGAGTCTCAAGCCTCTCCTAGGTGAGAGATACTTGCTTCATTTGGGAGCTCACTTATCCTACCTTTGGTTTGCTTATTCTTTGGCTTTATATTTTCTTAGGTGTATGCTGTGTGAACACTAGTCTGCTTAGGGTTGCATAGATAGATCAAGTCTTTTATTTTTGTTGAGTCATTGTGGATCCGGGTGTGAATCCCCATCGCTCTCATCGTTTAGCAGGTCTTCTGCCTTCTACATCTCCTCCTCCCTTGGGATATAGAACCAGACAGTACGGGCATACTAGTCATTACTTTGATTCACACAGAGATCTCACCATGAGTCATCATGGGTCTGAGGTCCCAGAGATTCCCCCTTCACCTCCTTTAGTGGTGGAATTTTAACCTTCAAGCACATATGGAACTCCGCCTAAGTCTGGTCCTTATGGGTATGGAGTGTCACAAGATGATTTATCACAATTTACTGATTACATTAGCTCTGACCCCCGGTATTGATTATACTATTCGGGTGACGAAACTCACCATTCATGTACCAACACTAGCCACATTAGATATGGCATGCATGATATTACCGATCACGATCCAGTACCTCATGTCGAACTAGTTGGTAACCTTGGTATTGCGCCTAGGGGAAATTCCATTCCTTTCCATGCAAAGAGGTTTGATGATAGTAGTCACATTGCACCATCCACTCTAGCGGTGGAAATTCCTTCACACACACAACCCAGACCTGGCACTAATGTTCCTCTTCGGGAACCTCAGCTAAGACATGTGAATATTGGGGGTACAAGCTATATTCCTTCATATATTCCATTGTCTTCTCAACCTATTCCTTCAAATTTATTTTTGATGCATTCTCTTCCTAACTCTAGTGGTCCTTTAGGCTGGAGTTCGACTGTAAGCCATGTCTGTCCTAAGAGGGACTGTTGATGTAATTATAACTTCGGAATGTATTCATCTGTATTTCTTATGTATTGTAACCCGATGTTTGTTCCAGGATGTATTGTAATGTATTTGAGTCATGTCATACCCTAATGTTTATTCTGGGAAGTTTCTATAATGAGAAATTTATGTCAAGTCATTATGGGTAACCCTCCTATTGGTCAAGGGTTAAAGTCCCCACAGTTATGGGGCCCTTGGGTTATTAGACTATCCTAGTGAAGTAGACCCTAGGTGAGTCATTTTAAGTCGAGGAAATAGTCCCCACCATTGTGTTACCCTCCTATTGGTCAGAGGAGGAAAAGTCCCCACAAGTGGTGGGGAACTAGGGTTATTAGACACTCCTAGAGATGTCGGCTCTACTAAGTAATTGTTAAGTGAGGCCGACATGTTGGAGTGCACTTCAAGTGAACGAAGGAATATAAATAGAGAGTGAGCCTCTCTATTTATCTCACTTTCAACACTCACACTCACTCATTGGGGCGCATGAGTTAGAGAGGAGAAGCTCTCTCAGTGTGAGAGAGAGAGACTGCTGCTGTCAGGAGATCATCTTACTGTTTTTTGGTTTTACTATTTTGGTGCTGATTCTATCTCTAAGGAAGTTGTGGAGTTTTCTCCTTTATGGTTTCCTCAAGGAAAACTCTTTGTGTCTCTTGTCTCTTGTGGCGTGCTTATGTTTGATTGCTATGCATGTTATTCTCTCAGTTAAAGATCCTAAGATCATAATGCTGGCTTGAATGTTCAAAAACTAACATGGTATCAGAGCTAACCTGAGAAGAAGACATTGTGAGCTATAGAATATAAGGATTCTTACTTTTTGGGTCTATCTCCACAATCCATCAGCAAAAGTATGCTAGGATGACTCTCCATTGAAGGACGCATCTTTCTGTCGAAGCGGAATTCAATTCTAAGCATTTTCAGTTTTCGATGCGGAAATTAGGGATTTCTACAGAAGAGGAATTTTTGAGTGATCCTAGAATAGGATTGTTCTCCTCATCAAAATAGAAGTTTAGAGACCTAGATCAAGAAATTTGGTTGGGTAAAACTCTGGGAAAGTCAAACCCTAGTTTGACCTCGAGCTAGAAAAAACCCTAAATACTAAAACTGCTAAGTTTTGGTACATTCGCTATATCTCGATATTGACGAAGGTTCAGGAGCTGAAAATTTTAGGGGCAGAATATAAAATACTTTTGAACACTATTTCCAAAATACAGCCTCATATTCTCTATATTATGGGAGCTATGATCCCTCCAACTTAGGGTTCTAGCCTCTTCCAGAATTCATCCCTAAACAGGACACCTGGGGAGAATTTATATAGATTGGGCTATAATGGTCTAGATGGAATTCTTGAAGCTACATCAGAAAGGAAATGGAATTTAATTTCTGTTATCCAAATTTTAGACTCAGAAGATGAACCAGTGACACGTGGTAGTCCGTACAACTGCACTATTCTGAACAGTGCTGTAACATGTAACATTGGGAAAAGGATCATAAATCCCAATTGGTGAAACCAATGCTGATGAAACCTATGGTGTTGGCTCAGGGATATGCGAGGTTACTACAATGAAAAATTTCAAACATATAGGAGTAGTAACTTCGGAGATATCACAGAAACAGTAATAGGCATTTTTGCGGAAGAAATTGGAAAACTACGGCTTCCTATTCCGGGAGTTTCCCTCCACTGTTTTCAGAAAAGGAGTACATTGGACAGATCCATTTGAAGAGATCTATATTTCTATCCAATCATATTTTAAATATTTCAAGTTTTGAAAATTAGGGTTTCTGTGACAAACCCTATATCAGCCAACTTCGGAACCAAGACGAACACCTCAAAACGGTAAGATCTAATCCTTTGCTATTTCCATTTGAGGTTCTCATTTCAAAGTGATCTATCACATCATCTTGATAAGCTTGGTGAATTTGACAACTTCCAAGCCTAGAAGTATATGATCTCTCTGAATAAAATGGATTGGACACCTACATGAGTAGAGAGGTTCTAGTTCCAGAGGGAGATGAGGCTAGAAGCCTTTCACAAGAAGAACTTGGTCAAGGCCCAGAAGATCATTGTTGATTCAGTCACAAATCAAATTGCACTACAAGTTTCTTCCTTAAAGACACCAAATATGTTTAATTCCTTGACCAATCTATTTGAAGGGAAGAACAGAAATTGGAATATGACTTTAAGAAACCAATTGAAGAATGTGAAGATCCAGAATGCAGAGACCATGCAGTCATAAGAGTCTCTCAAATCAAGAACAACTTGAAGCGGTAAAAGAAGAAGTGAAGAATGCAGAAGTGGTGATGGCCACCTTGAATGGCCTCCCAGGATCATGGGATTCATTCATTTGAGGAATGTGTGCCAGAAAAAAGTGGTTACTTTCAGCAGACTCTGGGAAGAAGAAGAAGCTCGACTAATAAGAAGAGAAGAGAAGATGGGAGCAATTGAAGAACAAGCTCTCACCATCAGAAAAAGATCCCTTAAGAAATGAGGAATATGAAGGAGTCGATTCTTGAAGAACCTCTTATCCATCTTGAGAGCTAGGATAAGAAATGATGAATTCATGAAGCGGAAGGATCAAGAAGGAGTCTACCCATGAAACAAATAAAGATAAGTATTCAATTGTCATTTCATGATATTGTTTTGTTATGCATTTGTTTATATTTAGTTGATGTATTATGCATGATAGGATGTTTGCATTAATGATAGTATACTAATAATATGCATGTGATGGGTAAGTAGCTCATGGTGCTATACAACTCTCCATTGCTACTTATCTAGAATGAAACCTCTTTGCTGACATATTGGATTAGTGCACAATCTCAATGTTGTCCTGGTAGAGATGGAAGGCATCTAGAAAGTTTTAGTGAGATATGGATGAATGTTGTATTGGCTAAAGTAGTTGCATGATCATATATTTATGCATAAGAATTTTCCAGTATGAATATTCATTATGAAATGTTTCTAACCATACAATTGCATTTGACTTGTAGGAAAGACCGCATACATAATCGCCTGCAAGCAAAGAAGAATGAGACTTGTTCTGAAGAACAAGTGACGACATTTCAAGATGAAGAATAATATGACGAATGCAAAGTAGAACCTTCAAGATATGAAGAAGTAACCAAGAAGAAAGGGAAGACCAATTCAAGAAGAATGATGTCTAGGATGCAATATCGACACATGAAGATAAGTTCATAGTTCCATCATGCAGTAGATGGAAACATCATGGGATTCAAAGCAAATAGCACAAGGACTCTCATGAAAAGAAGGCATAGACTATGAAGAGACATTTATAGCCACTGGAAGTGAAGTCACATGACATGCATAATAATGCGTGCAAATGAAAGAAGGTATTGTACGAGTTCAGAAGACACCCATGGGATAACAGATACATGATGAGCTTGATGAATATATTAACCTTTGCTACAAGGTTGATAAAGGATGACAAGCTCACAAATGGATGTGAGAAGAAATTTTGAAAAAGTTCAAAATAGAAGATCTTGGTATCTAATGATCCTAGATGGATACTACTTGTCACTCCAGTTCATAATGTTTCAGTACATAGAGTACGGAAGACAGAGGGAGTATGATGGTCCGCTTTAGAGGGAGTGATTACAGAATATCTTGAGGATCGACATGGTACAACAGGATGGACAGATTACTGATGACTTTAGGTTTTACTGAGAGTAAAGTGAATTCCAACCTTTGCTTCAAGGTTGAAAGTGGAAGACCAGTGATGCTCCTGTTATGTGTTGATGCATTTATTTCTAGGTATGGAGGTGTGGCAGAGTACAGATGGAATCTTCCTTGGACAAGGGAAGTATGCAATAGAGATCCTGAAGAGGTTTGGGATGATGGACTGCAAGGCTATGGCCACACCTATGGCATCGAACCTGAATCTATCGAGCGATGCTTCATCAGAGACGGTTGATGCTATGATGTATTGTCAGATGATTGGGTCATTGATGTACCTAACAAACATGAGACCAGATATTTTCTTTGCTGTGAACACCTTGAGCCAGTTCCTGATAGATCTAAGACATGTTCACTTAATGGATGCAAAGCATATTTTGAGGTACCTGAAGGGCACAGTTGATTATGGGCTCAAGTATGATGCAAATTAGAAGATTAACTTGGAGGGTTTATGTTGATTCAGATTGGGCAGGTAGTGCCATCGATAGGAAACACATTTTAGAGTGTTGCTTCAGTATGGGATCAGGTGTGATCTCTTGGTTTAGAAGGAAACAATCCTGTGTGGCACTGAATACAGCTGAGGCAAAGTATGTCACAGCTTGTTCAGCTAGTTGTGAGGCATTATGGCTGCGGAAGCTACTGTCTGATATATTTGATCTCCAGTTGGATGCTACTTGTATACATTGTGACAACTAGAGTTGTATGAAGTTGTCAGAGAATCTAGTGTTCCATGACAAGTCAAATCATATCGAGATCAAGTATCACTATATCAGGGATATGGTGCATAGAGGAGCAATGAAGCTCCAATATGTTGCGACGAAGGAACAGATAGCCGATGTATTGACGAAGCCATTGGCTAGGCTAAAGTTCGAGTACTTTAGGGAGAAGCTTGGTGTTCTCTAGATCGAGGTTTCCTCCAAGAGAAAGTGATGAGATCCATAGACATTCTGACATGGTGAGAGGATTGGTTCCTTCCATGGTTATATGTAAGGGTTGAGCCATTCTATCATGGTGAGAAGATTGCTTCCTTCCATGTCAGATATGAGTGCTGAGATCCATAGCCATTCTGACAAGTAGGTCAGATATAAGGGTTGAGCCATTCTGTCATGGCGATAGGATTGCTTCCTTCCATGTCAGATATGAGTGCTAGCCATTCTATTGAGTAGGACAAATGTAAGGGAAATTTCCATTCCATGAATGGAGCTGCCTGGTGAGGTACTAGGAAAACTCAGTCTAGGACTAAGTAGCCATTTTGATGTGATAGAGGGATGTGTTCCCAGTTGATCAGATGTAAGCACTAAACCATTCTGTCATGGCTAAAGGATTTAGTTCCTTCCATGTTAGATGTGAGTGTTGGCAATTTCGACGGGCAGGTCGGATGTAGGGGCAACTGTCATTCTCTAGGAGAATGGAGGCACCTGGTTAGTTACCAGGTAGCTCAGTCAAGGAGGACTGGGGGAAATTCTAATATGGCTATAGGATTGGTTCCTACAAGATCACATGTGAGTGCAAGCCCTTTCATCACTGTGAGCAGGATGTGTTCCCGCCTAGATGAATGTAAGTGCAGAAATCTTTCATCATTGTGAGCAGGATGTGTTCCGGCCTGGATGAGAGTCTTTCATCATTGTGAGTAGGATGTGGTTCCAGCATGGGTGGAAGAATAGAGTTCTTCCATCATTGTGAGAAGGATGTGGTTTCAGCTTGGATGAAAGTGAGGAAATATTCCATCATTGTGAGCAGGATGTGGTTCTGGCCTAGATGAAAGAACATGGTTCTCTCATCATTGTGAGCAGGATGTGGTTCTGACATGGATGGAAGTGCATAACTCTTCCATCATTATGAGAAGGATGTGTTCCAGCCTGGATGGATGTGAGTACTGTGCCCTTTATGACAAGTAGGTCAAATGTAAGTGTTGGATGGGCCTTTCTGATGAGTAGGTCAGAT
Source organism: Pseudotsuga menziesii (assembly GCA_001517045.1). NCBI lineage: Eukaryota > Viridiplantae > Streptophyta > Pinopsida > Pinales > Pinaceae > Pseudotsuga > Pseudotsuga menziesii. The sequence goes on from LPNX010931578.1 coordinate 95,304, forward strand.
ATAAGTGCTGGACGTGCCTTTCTGACGAGTAGGTTAGATGTAAGTGCTGGATGGGCCTTTATGACGAGTAGGTCAGATATAAGTACTGAAGAAGACCTACATGGAGGATAGGCCTACAACCAGCATGAAAAAGGGCTGGCTCTGTAGAACTTCTTGTGACAAGAAGAATCATGAGATAGCACCAGTGATGATCCAGATCCAGTTATGATGACTCTGAGAGATCCAGATCGAGTGATGATCCAGATCCAGCAGTGATGATCCAGATCGAGTGATGATTTAGATTCAGTGATGATGATCCAGATTGAGTGATGATCTAGATTCAATGATGATGATCTAGATCAAGTGATGATCTAGAGTTAGTGATGATGATCCAGATCGAGTGATGATCTATATTCAGTGATGATGATCTAGATCAAGTGATGATCTAGATCCAAATGAAGATGAATTACAAATGAATATGACTTACAGATGAAGATGACTTGAAGATGAAAATGACCTAAAGATGACGAAGACCTGATGGTGACTCAAATGACACAGAGAATAAGACTTGTGCAGATAAATTGTGTCAAGAGAATACCTTCCTAGTTAAGAGGGACTGTTGATGTAATTGTAACTTCGGAATGTATTCATCGATATTTCTTATGTATTGTAACTTGATGTTTATTCCGTGATGTATTGTAATGTATTTGAGTCATGTCATACCCTGATGTTTATTCTGGGAAGTTTCTATAATGAGAAATTCATGTCAAGTCATTTTGGGTAACCCTCCTATTGGTCAAGGGTTAAAGTCCCCACAGTTATGGTGCCCTTGGGTTATTAGACTATCTTAGTGAAGTGGACCCTAGGTGAGTCATTGTAAGTTGGGGAAATAGTCCCCACCATTGTGTTACCCTCCTATTGGTCAGAGGAGGCAAAGTCCCCACAAGTGGTGGGGCACTAGGGTTATTAGACACTCCTAGAGATGTCGGCTCTAGTAAGTAATTGTTAAGTGAGGCCGACATGTTGGAGTGCACTTCAAGTGAACGAAAGAATATAAATAGAGAGTGATCCTCTCTATTTATCTCACTTGCAACACTCACACTCACTCATTGGGGCACATGAGTGAGAGAGGAGAAGCTCTCTTAGTGTGAGAGAGAGAGACTGCTGCTGTCAAGAGATCATCTTACTGTTTTCCAGTTTTACTATTTTGGTGCTGATTCTATCTCTGAGGAAGTTGTGGAGTTTTATCCTTTATGGTTTCCTCAAGGAAAACTCTTTGTGTCTCTTGTCTCTTGTGATGTGCTTATGTTTTATTGTCGTTCATGTTATTCTCTCAGTTAAAGATCCTAAGATCATAATGCTAGCTTGAATGTTCAAAAACTAAAACATGTTGACTACTTTCGATGGAAGGTCATTTTGGCTGCATAGTATACTTTCTTCTCTAGATGTCCAATTGGGAGGGAAGACTGTTGTGATCAAGGTTGAGGTGGTTGATGCGCCCCTTGACTACAATCTTTTGTTGGGTAGGAACCAGATGTACAATATGTAAGATGCAGCCTCTTCTTGATTTCAAGTGGTTTGATTTTCTTTTAATGGGAAGATCGTTACTATTGATCAAAATTCTTTCCAAAATCTATGTGTAAATGCATCATTGGGAGCTTCTATCCTGATTATCAATCATTCTTAGTCAGCAACTGAGAATGTGGGTGTGGGTATGTATCCTTCTCTTATGGAAACCTTTAGTTGTCATGTGCTCATTCTTATGATTGGGTCTAGTCTTGGTGGGGCATCATCCTCATCGAATTTGGTATCCTTTCACACTACTCATTTGGAGGATCCTTGGATTCTTCCTTCACCGAGTACTTAGAGTATGCCTGTCGAGACAGACGTGCCATTTCCTGCAACAATGGTGGCGTATCAAGCGAACCTTGATAATATTGTAGAGCCTAGTCCTTCCTCTTCACAGACGGAGGAGGAGGACCCTTATGTGATGCCTGCATGGGCAGTAGAGTTATCTCAGTCTCATGACTGCCTTGATGATGTTTTTCCGTAAGTTGAAGCTCTTCTTGAGGCTGTGTCTGTGATTAAACAACCTTGGGAAGAGTTACACCATAGGTTGTATTTACTTCCTAAGCTTTATCGTTTAGAGTGTGATGAATTTAGGGTGATTCTAAGCGAGAAAATTGGTATCCCCGTGGTCCCATTAAGCTCTCCTAGTTAGATGGATGAGGGGAAAATGGCTATCCTATCACCAACAATTCCTATCAACATTTCTCATAATCCTGGTAAGATTGAGAACGTTTACATTGGGGCAGATTGTTCCCTTGATGAGATCAAAGAGTATGTTGAGCTGTTTAAGGAGTTTCATGATATTTTCTCTTGGTCATACGAATAAATTCTAGGTATAGACCCTCATATTATCAAACACGAAATCAAGACCTATCCGGATGCAAAATTGGTTCGACAATGTTTGCATGTCATGAATCCTAGTAAAACACCGGCCATTCAAGCAGAGATAGAAAACCTGTTCAAAGATAGTTTTATCTATCATGTTCTCTTGACAGAGTGGGTTTCAAATATCATTCCAGTGGATGAGAAGCAGGGAGCGATCTGAATATGCACTGATTTTCGTGATTTAAATCGAGCCTGTCCAAAAGATAATTTCCCTACACCATTTATTGATCAAATTTTGGGTGAGTGTGTGAAAAGTGATGTATTTTAGTTTATGTATGGCTTTTCTAGATATAATCAGATACACACTAAACCCAAGGACCAAAATAAGACTGCATTAATTTTTCCTTGCGGAACTTTTGCATATTGGAAGATTCCCTTTGGCCTTAAAAATGTCGGAGCTACGTTTCAGCAAACCATGAACTTAATCTTTCACAATATTAAAAATATTATTGAAGTATATTTGGATGATCTCGCTGCTCACTCTCATTTGAGAGTGCATCATCCTTACCATTTTTTATTTTTGTTCAAAAGATGTTGTCATTATCAAGTTCGTTTAAATCATCATAAGTGCATCTTTTGCATGAAAGTTGGTCGTTTACTAGGATTCATCGTATCCAGGGAGGGTATTAGAGTCAATCCCTTGAAGGTTGAGGAAATACTTCAATTGTCTCCCCCATGTAACATTCGACACCTTCAATGTTTACAGGGTATGGCGAACTTCTTGCAAAGGTTCGTGGTCAATTTTTCCAACTTGACTAAATCCTTCATGCATTTGTTGAAGAAGGACAACCCTTTTTACTGAGATGAGAGAGCCTAGGATTATTTCGATGCTATTAAGAAAGCCTTAGCAATGGCCCATGTTCTTAGTCCACTAGACTATAGCCATGAATTTTTTATTTATGTGGCTGCATCTCAGGAGACGGTTGGTATGGTATTGGTTCAAGAGGATGAGGAGCTCCATGAGCATGTCATATATTATTTGAGCAAAAACCTTATTGATATGGAACTTAGTTATTACCATGTGGAGAAGCTAGACTTAGCCACAGTTCATGCGATTCAGCGTTCGAGACATTACATTCTCCTTCGCCAAACTTTGGTCATAGCTCACATCAATCCATTTCAGTTCGTCCTCACTAGAAGGATGGTTAGGGGAAAATATAATAAATGGATTGTGATTTTGCAAGAGTTTGATCTCGAGTTCATTTCAGAGAAATTGAAGAAATTGTTAATCTTTGTTGAGCTCATATCGAATTTCTCAAATTTGGATGAAGAGGAGGTTTATGAGGATTATTTTGTCGATGAGAATATATTCCTCATCTCAACTGCAGACTCTTGGTACAGAGATATTATCATGTATTTGCAAACATTGAAGGTCCCTACTCACCTCTCACGGGATGAGCGGCAACGAATACATCATGTAGAAAAGAACTACCTCATAGTGGATGATACTTTATACCTCTGTGGGGTGGATTCCATTTTACGTTGTTTTTTAACTCATGATGAGGCTAATTTCGTGCTTAATGATTTCCATGGAGGGGCGTGTGGTGGTCATTTATCTGGGCTTTCTACGGCCCAAAAAATCTTAATATCGAACTATTTTTTTCCTTCCATCTTTAAGGATTATGTTAATGTGGTCAAGAAGTGCCACCCCTGCCAGGTGTTTGCATGTAATATGTGCTCGCGTCCCACCCCTTTGCATCCTATTGTCACTGTCGGTCCCTTCACCAAGTGGGGGATTGATTTTATGGATTGCAACCCAGCTTCACTTGGGGGGCACCATAATATTATTGTGGATGTTGATTACTTCATGAAATGGGAAAAGGCTATTCCCACAGTTGAATCTGACGGTGAGATAGCTGCGCATTTTGTATTTAACCAGATTATCACCCGGTTTGGCATTCCCAGAGAGCTTGTCGCTGACCATGGCAGGAACTTTCAGAAAAAAATGATGGAAGAGTTGGATTCCAAGTTAGGATATAAGAAAGAGCACTCCTCTTCTTATTATTCTCAAGCGAATGCATAGGTTGAATCAACGAACAACTCACTTAAGTCCATTCTCCAATGAACCATTGCATAGAGAAAGAATAATTGGCATATCATGTTGTATCCTACTTTGTGGGCCTTTAGAACCACGGTCAAGATTGCCACCAGTTTTTCTCCCTATCATCTTGTGCATGGGGTGGAGTCAGTATTACCGGTTGAATGTGAAATCCCTTCTCTGAAGCTAGATGTGGATCTTTTACTAGAGACTTCCGCATTGGAAGAACATTTGGTCCACTTAGAGCAACTTGATGAGCAACGTCGAGATGCCTTAGTGGCTCTTGAGGTTAACAAGCATCGCGTTAAGGTCCAGTATGATAAGTTTGTCCATCCTAGGAGGTTTAGTGAATGTGACTTGGTCCTTTTGTAGGATCAAGCTAAGGAACCCTTGGGGGCAGGAAAGTTTAATCCCATGTGGCATGGTCCTTGCATGGTTAAGTGTGTCTTAGAGAAAGGTCCCTATGAGATGGTTGATTATGAAGGGACTCCCTTGTTGGATCCTAGAAATGGGCTCTATCTTAGAAAATACTATGCATGATATTTAGCCAAGGCTGATTTTTGTATATTATTGTATAGTTTTGCATTGCATATTTAGGTTTTCTTATGGTGATCAAGTTTGTTGATTAGCTTTTGTTTGTTATGGAATATGTCGATGGAGTCTTCCATTTACATAGGATTCACTGATGGTGCTAGTCGCCACACTCAAAACTCATCTTCAGTTGCTTGGGTGATCTATACTCCTACGGGTCAAGTATTGTATTCAAGAGCCATATGTTTATGGCCTTTGTCAAACAATTTTGCTGAATATAGTGTCCTTATTGAGTTATTGCGTGATGCCATTTTGGATGGTGTTCATTCTATTGAGGTACGTCTTGATTCGTAATTAGTGGTTTCACAACTTAATGGTTTGTATCATATTAGGGATATAACATTATTATGAAGATTCTTATGAGTTAGATTTCTAGAATGACAATTTGAGAGTATAACATACATTCATGTTGCAAGAAATTTTAATAAAGTTGTTGATTCATATGCTAACTATGTGTTAGGTTGGCATTTTTTCATAGACCATAAGCATTTCACAAACACATTTTACACATGTAAATAGAATAATAATCGATCATCATAAATATTTTTCATTAAGTTCAAAAAAGGTGACATCATAATACATAAGTATCATATACAAAATTGGGGCTTTCGAGCCACCAAAATATACTACACCGTCATACAAAAATATACACAGAGGTCTCCAAGCCTGAGGTGGAGGAGGGTGTTGATCATGGTAGCACACCATAGCTCTAGCTAGATGGTGAAATAACCAAACCCATGCTCATGGTACTCCAACCACCTAGCTCTGCATGGCCTCAGGAAATTCCTCGACTTACACCATGGGTACTCTCTGTGTCAATGAAAAAAAGTTTGTTTGAATGCTCGGGAGCATCCACTCCACGTCTACACCCATGATCTCATCACCTCTTCCCCTCTATCGATGAATAGGAAAGCCATATGGCTGTCGTGGTCCTACATCTACATATACATGACAGAGTGTCACTATGTGTCGTCACACCAAAAACATGTCTTTTGATTTCATATATCAAAAGACACAAAATAATTAAATAATTAAAAAATTAAAAGTGGGTTTGGGACTCATTACCTATGTCTCCATAAGCTGCTCCTGGTGGTAGGGGCATGTCTGGGTCGTCACAGAAATCAATACCTGCATAGGGATAGTCATCTATGGTGATGAGCTGTCTCTGCCACCATGGAAAGAACTCTGCTGGGTAGGTGTTAGCCACCCTTCCACCTCCCAGTATGCACATGACATTAGCCTAGTGTTGCTGATCTAGATCCCGGACTCCATGTGGAGCAATGTCTACTCTAGGGCTTAGCCCTGGCACCCGCTCAAAAACAAATGTGCTCAGTATGCTGCCAAACCTAAAGTTCTACACCCTACCCACCTTGTAGTCACTGAGCTGTTGTTTCATGTTGCTCAGCAGTGTAGTACTCCAATCATATATTGTAGGCCGCATAAACTCTACTGCATAGAACATCATTAGTCATGAGGCCTAGTGGAGTGATGCCAAACCTGCAATCCTTTCTAATTCCAAGAGTATGGATTTTAGCCCCAGAATCTGAATCATGTTTTTTGGGATTTGACTCCCAACCTTCTCTATATTGGGAAGGCAGTACACAGCTATGTAGTCATATATAGTCAACCCACCTCTTGGCCCATCAGATCGGAGGTTCACCACCTCCCCTCGTTGAGACAAACCTGAGATGAAATATATGTCCTCAACCTCAATGCTGAGTGACATACCATCTATCTGAAAGGTTTCATACTCTAGATCCTAGTAATATACAAATAGCTGTAGTAGTCTTGGATTTTCCCTCAAGCTTCCAAGATACCAAAACTTGTATAAGGAACATTCCCATAATGCTTTTTGAGCCATGAGGTCATCCTGAAAAACTTCCTCAACATCACCATTTCCCTCTCTCTCCACTCTAGTACCGTCCTGCACAAAAAACACATTTTTTTATCATTATTTTCCCATCAAAGCCATGTTTGTGGCCCTATACGTGATCGTTTGAAAAATAGCCGCGTATGTACACAGTTTTCATGGAATTTTCCATGTATGGCCAGCCCTATACACAGAAAAATGCCCGATATCTACATGGGCCGAAACTCCCAAGTTTGGATGGCCTAAAAAATTAATTGGACCGTGAAAATTTAAAACTTTTGCATGAAAATGAAAGAGAGGGGAAAGGGAATTTACCTAGATCAAACGTCGAGAGATTCCACTGGACGATGCTCCCGAAATTCATTTACAAAGTTCTAGACTCAAATGCACTATGGTGGGTAAAAATTCAAAATGGTATGAATTTTTTTTTAATTTTTTACCCACTTTTTATAGTTTTTTACCATTTCTGACCACTTTGGACCGTTTGAACTAATTTGATGTTGTAGGAGCCCCTTTTGAGTGCAGTTTGACCATGTATTCAACCCATTTGTGCCTATTTCAGGTATTATGTCTAACTGGCATATAGGTTAGGGTTTGACATCTGCTTTCTTTTTGCATAGCCTTATGACCGTTTCATCTTAAACCTAGGTACGAACCCATTCCATCTTGTCACGAAACCTTCTTGTTGCTTTTAGAAGTGACTTTATGTGAATGGTAGAGCTTTCCCATACATGGGTACCCTAGTTAGATCCTATATTGCATTTGGTGCCCATGCCGACATTTCTCCTTTAGGGTGTGGGAGTCCTTTGTATAGTATCTCCATGACTTTGAGCAAGAGCTTCATACTCCTCTTGAACTTTATGCTGACCATTCCCTTGGGACTCCCTTGTATATGTCAAGTTGTAATTGCATGATCATAAGTTTTTATTGCCTTATTGAGCCTTATGTCAACTTCCCTGACTTTGATTATCAGCCATATAGCCTAAGCTTGTCTCATGTCTAGCCAAGCAGATCCTTTTTACATATCTTTTGTAGCTTGATTCCCCATTTTTTACCACGAGGGGACTTTCCCCTGAGTGTCGTTATCCTACACATGATTCCTTGCATTGAGCATAAGTATGTTCTGCTGCTTGGAACTAGTTTGTTTGTCCTCTGACACTCGTCTCATCCTAGATTTGTAACTATAAACGACTTTTACTCTTTTTCAATCTTTTCAAAATATCTGAAAAAGTCCAAAAAAAATTCAAAAAGAAAAAAAGAGGGACATGAAAAGATGTTATTTTTGGTAGCAGTCAAGTCATGTCACCTTCAAACAGAGCACTGTATATCACATCCATTGGTTGGGTTATTAGTTTGACATTAGGAGCTGTACTAGTTACTATAAGTTTATCTCCACCGACTGGTTAATATTCTAGTACCTATGGAGCCTCTGTTGATGCCTCTTGTGTCACATAGATGTCCCAATTTGCATATCAAGTCCATGCTTCCTACCTCCAGTTACCAATTTTCCTTTATTCTCTTGTTCGAAGGAAGTTGAATCCTGAGTCAGCCATTCCTCAGTTGGCTTGACTTTGCATGTCAGCCATTCCCAGTACTATTACTGGTTCGTGCACATCTTGTTCGATTTCTTCCACATTATACAACATTATTGAGTACCTTGTGTTGGTTGACAGGGGATGCCTTAATGACCTCCTTCCAGGGGATTCCATCGCATCGAATTCAGATGATTTATTCTGGGATAGGAGTCTAGAGTCATTTGAGTGCCTTGAGACTTACAGTCATCAATGGTAGGTTCTCTCACCATTGACATTTTTGGGAATACATCAATGTCCCTTGATCGATGGATTCTTCCAAGTGTTTGACCTCAATGTGTCTATTCAAACTTGTTACATTGCACTCTAGTACCTTGATTCTGATTTTCGTTATTAGTGGGTGATCTTGCGTCTGTTAATGGTATACATCAATGACCAGTAATCAGACGATGGACTACTATGTTTGACCTCGACACCTATATTCACATAGTAGGACATGTACTCGTAGCAGTTTTTGTAGAAGAATTTCCATTTTGGTGGCATTCTACATATGCTACATCCTTGATCGTGCCAGTGTTCATGAGATTTCAGCTCTCATGATTTGATTCTAGTGTATGTCAGATATCTTCAGCAATTATGGAGATATTGATCCATTATATATCTTCAGCTTCTATGGAGATCTTGATCCATTTTATATATTCATCATGGAGATTCTGATCTATTATATATTGTATGTGGCGATGACCACACATGTCATATTTTGTATCTCATTCCTATTCATGGCCATTGTACTCTTATGTATTTAGGACTAATATATGTATTTGCAGTCATATGCAGAGATTGATTATTGTACTATACTGATGGATGGTTGGTTCTTCCACTTGGTTCTTCATCACTCCACTTCTACGATGTATTTTCTAATGTATTTCAGCCATCATGTTACCCCTCTGACCTCACACATTAGAGGGCATCTGTTATAGCTAATTTTACCACACATGGTTGATCACATGTTTATGGCCTTCCCTATCCCTATGCAGACTCTTTATACACCATGGACTGATATTATACTTTGATGTTTCCAAGTTCATCACTAAAAAACACTTGTTTATTTTTGTACATGACTTTTAATCCCATACTCATGTGTACACACAACTTTTGACCTTAAACCCATGTACATCAGGATGTGTGCATAAATCCAAATATTTTTGGAGTTTTCCTTCATATGTGTCTGAACCACTTGACTCTTGTCCTTCCATATGCCTCAAGATCGCTCAGATTTGACCCTCCATTACCCCTTTGGAGTGCTACATAAGGAACCCCTTGGATACATTGAAGGGGAGGAATTGAAGAGAAAAGAAACTATAGTCCATTGTTGCAATAACTTGCATATACTTGACTTTGCAGCCCTTTTTCCCTTTGGAGCACTTTTTATTCTTCCCAAGCTTGCATTTGCTTGTGAGCTTTCTATCGAGAGACAGAGGATTGAGGTGGTGGAGGCCCAGGTGGAGGAATCGGTTTCTTCGGTTCACAGATGTGCCGATAGAGGTTGTCACTTGTGTAATATTTGATTTGATTAATAGAAATATATTTTCCTGTCCAATAATGTGCATTTTAATGAATATTGAATCCATGTATATGTTTAATTGCTTATACATTGTTGATTATATATGCTAGAGTAGGTATAACACCATATTATATAGCATGCTTGTCTTGTTTGTTGTTGTTCAGAGAAAATTGCTAGCGCAAGCGAGATCAAAAAAATCTTAACAGGGATCTACTTCAACCATCCAAAATAAGGTATGATTCGAGGTCCCTTAGTGTTAGATGTTAGGTTTCTCTTGCATATTTGGAAGGGATTGGTTTCTCGTGTCTAGCTGTCTGTTGTGGTACACCCCAAGCCATAGGAATTTTCTCTCTGTAACATAGCCTTGTTCCCATTACTTCTCTAGCCTTTGTAACTGAGATCTAATCTTTGAATAATGAATTCTAATTTATGAACTTTAGTCTTCACTTATTTGTTTAGGATTTAAAAAAATTTTGGTTTAATTTCAAACTTTATGCTATGATGAGTTCATTACCATCCATTTCTAGGAAATAAAAAATCTCTTTCACAACATAGAAATCTATCATAAATCATAAGAAAATAGAGAAATTAACAATTCTATAGTAATCCCAACCATCTCAGTCTTTAACTTACTAAGCTCTAATACAACTTTGTAATGTACCCGAACCCAAACCACACCACAGAGGTCGGTTACATCACTTGGACATTAAGGGGGGAGGCTAAAAATAAATAATGCACAACAAAAAAGGTGATATAAGGTTAAGTATATATGCCAAGCAACCAACAAATTAAATCCATCAACCTTTTTAAATGATATGTGAAAAAACAATGCATATCATTCCCAAAGCAAAAATATACAAGGCAATGTAGCCAACAAAATTAACCATATTTGAGTAATCCATGAATAGGTAGTTTAACATTAAGATACATAGCTAAAACATGTTAGAATTATCCACTTAAGCCACCTAATCTTATATCTATGATAATTACTAAAAATGGATTTACAAAACCAAGTAAATCAGATTTGTTGCACTTAATAAATCCATTTTATGACACTAAATAAATTGGAATTATAACACTTATTTCCAACCATTAATCATGTGGAGATATCATATCTCAAAATATATCATCAACATCCATATGAACAACACATTTATTAGACCTATCAATTGTCTCCTACATCCATATAATGGAGATAAATATTTGATTCCACAAATACATCTACAATATAAAAATTACGGTAAATAAATAAATAATGATTAACTTATCTTAATATGGGGAAACTAGCTTCAAGGATACAATGTTAAACCTAGATGTATACCATCCACATTCATCATCTTTCAACATGTATGTCACTCCTAAGTTGAGGAAATGGATCCATAGGATAAGGGTCTCTCAAAATAATAAGGTGCACTCAACCTCAATCCGAAAAAAATTGTCACACAAAACAATTGTATCTCAGTCTAACAAGAAAAAAATTTCAATAAAATAAATAGTGTTCTTTATTATAAACGTTTCTCCAGACACAATGGAAGAGGTAACATGACCTAGAAATGTTCATAAATAAAAAAACAGAACATATGGTTGCGCCCTTCACAGAAAACCCAAGATACAACCTAAGAAACCTCAACACCTTCCCTCACCACTTAATTTATGTACTTCTTTACTACTTGGTGCAATGGGAATTCCTTAACTATATTCCCTTGAGATATCACCATCCACCATTGAGATTCACATACAAGAACAGAGCATACATAAGTAATGGTCCTTGAGGACCTTTGGTGTTTAATCTATCTAGACTACAATCTAGCATAGATTAGTCTTCCTGCCTCATTACAAGGTCGTCAAATATTCTTCAATAAATGATAATCCATGCATATTCATTCAAAATATCTAATGGAGAAAGCATAACAATCCAATAGGAACTAGAGATATCCAATTCAAATCCATTTATAGCATTTTGAATCCATTGGTTAAGGTCTAACCCATATTAACTGGAGAGTAACCCCACTAGTTAATGGAAGCTACTGGAAGACCAATTCGAATTCCTATGAAGGATAATTAGAAATACAAATATAAAACACACCATCCCACCAAAAAAACTTTAATTAGTGTGTGTACCACTCAATCATCAGGGACGGACTTGAATAGGTGGAGAGGAAGTTACCCAAGAAAGCAAATTCCTTCCTAGGATAGAAAATGGTGTCATAATGGAGGAGTTCACTTTTAAAATGTCCTATATACAAATGTCTAGTGAGGGTACACGTGTGCAAGTGCAATCCATTACAAAAATAAGTATAACCTCCAAAAAGGAGTTACAAAATAACCAAAGTGGGGCATTCAATAAGTGGGATCCACCCAAACACTAAGGAGGGCACATTCACCAAGGAAGGCCCACTAAATCATGAATTAATATCAATAATAACAACATAGGATAAAATAATAAAAAATAGGAAACAAAGAGTGTTGTTAGGGAGATCCACAACTTTAGTCCCCAACCCCCTCACATGTTCAATCCATAACCCCCCATTCTCGTTAGTTGTCTATGTTGATCTAGTTGTTAATTAAATAAGGATAAAAATATTAATAATAATGTCCAAAGACCATATTCTAGCAACCGAGTGCCCCAATAACCAAAATAAAAGCATCACACATATTTCTAGGGGTTTAACACACTAGAGGTATTACATCTTTCCTCCCCTTAAAACAATGCATCATCCTCGATGCTTACTTATTACAAAAATGCCACAATATATAAAAATTTCAAAATAGATGAGGGTGTGATTCCCTCATGACATCTTACATCTCCCATGTACCATCTCCAAGACTAATGAGTCCACTGTACCTTTACCTGGTTGATCTCAGCTTGATTCTAGAGTACCTTGACTTTTCATCCACAATGGAAACTGGTTGTACTGGAAAATCCCCTTTCAACTCCACCAATATTACATTCCAATAAACCACATGATTAACATCAGGTATATAATTTTAAAAGAGATACATGAAAAACATTATGCACTTTAATGCAAGCAAATAAAGAAATCTCATGTGCAACATGACCCATCCTAGCTATGATCTCCAAAGTTCTATAGTATTTACAAAATAGTTTGGAATAGTTTTTCAAAGTTAAGGAGATATTTTTGGGTCTAACTTTCAAAAAGACATGATAACCCACTTCAAACTATCTTTCTGTCCTATTCTTATCGACATAAGTTTTCTTGCTACCTTGAGATGCTTTCAAATTCTACTTGATCTTAGCCATCTAATCTTCCATGTCCTTCAAAATTTTTGGTCCAACAATGATTATGTATATTGGATTTTCCCAACTGATAGGCCCTATTGCATATCCTCTCATGCAATTCATCAAAATGAATAATCTTTAAAGAGGCATGATATCTATTATTATAAGAAATAAAAACAAGTGCAAATAATCCTCCCACTTGGATGGCTGGTCCATCACATACATTCTCAACATGTCCTCAATCACCTATTTGATTCTTTTTTTCTGAGATGGATATTTTTCAGGATGGTAGCTTGTACTCAATTTCAAGTCTACACCAAAACCTTTGAACACGCCTTTCCAAAATTTACCAGTAAACTTGGAATCTCTAGTTGACACTATAGCTTTTTGAATTCCATGCAATATGGAAACTTCTTTCACAAAGATGTTTGCAATATTAGTTGTTGTATGAGTTTTCGTTACTGGAATAAAGTGATATTATTTCATCAAAATTTCCACCACCACCATGATGGCATCACGTTTTTATCTCGTCTTAGGAAACTTTGTGATGAATTATATATTCACCACTTATCATTTCCATTCTGGTATAGGAAATGAATGCAACAAACCAACAGGATGTCGATGCTCCACTTTCACTTTTTGGAATTCCATGCATTTAAATATGTACTCTACAACATCATTTATGATTTCTTTCCAATATTACTATTTCCTTACCCCTGCAATTGTCTTCTAATATCGTGATTCCCAACATAAGGCACATTATGCATCTCCTTCAGAACCATAATTCCTAGATATCTAGAGTCTAGCACATAAAATATGTCCTTATGCAAGAGGATCCCATTCTCTTCCAAGTTGTACTTATCAAATTTTCAAGGTGCTTCTTGCTGTTGTAGACCAACTCTTTCTTGTTGGTAATGTTCATCAGTAGCATAGGATTTAATAATTGTATCTTTCAAATTGGATGTACATGTACTAATCGTTTCTACATGCCTCACATGTATCTTCCTATTGAGCGCATCGACTATATTATTTTCATTACCTTTTATGTACTTCATGTCATGGTCATATTAACAAAGTAATATCGTTCACCTTCTTTGTCTATAATTCAGAGTACGCTGCTCAAACAAATAATTTCATCCATCATGATCGGTTCTTAACTCATATTTATTACCCATTAGGTAATGTCTCCACATATTCAAGGCATGAATAATAGATGCAAGTTCAAGAACATGAGTGGCATAATTTTTCTCATGTTCTTTTAGCTTCCTGGAACCGTAACTAATCACATGTCCATCTTGCATCAATACTCCACTGATTCCTTTCTTACATGCATTTGTGCACGCCACAAAGCTTCCACTAGGATCTGCAATATTCAGAACTGATGCACAGGTAAGAAAGTTCTTGAGTATCTGCAAATTATATTCACACTTGGAAGTCGATTCAAACTTTACACCTTTGTTCTACAAACATGTGATTGGGTGCACTATATTTGATAATCCTTCAATGAATCTCCTATAGTATCCTGCCAATCCCATAAAATACCTTACTTCTAATACAACCATCGGTGTCTGCCAATCCATTAGAGCTCTTATATTTTTAGGATCCACTAACACAAGTATAAAATTGGGTGATCAATGAGTAGGTGACCAAAATATTTGGTCACCTTGTGAAGTAGATGACTAAATCAACAAAAATGTTGGTCACCATAGTGTTTTTAAGAGAAATATGACCAAATTTAATTTAAATTGATTACAACTAAAAATTAATAAAATAAATGACTAATGGAGTCACGGGTTAAAAGATATGACTAATTTAGTCATGTGATAAAAAAAATATGACTATACAGTCTAAGTTCATAACTATATACAATGTCCTAAATCAGATATTTCCTTATACGTGCCACACACACATTAAGATTGTCTATATATAATATAATATATGTTTTTATAATTATATATAACATGTTTCTATATGTCTCTAGATATGCCAATATTGTAATTGACGTATTAGATTCATAGACCTAATTGGTTTATAATGACTAATTAGTTATCTTTAATGACTAGAAAGGGAAGAATGTTGCACAATATTTAGTTGCATTGTTTACTTGGAAGTATACTGTTGATTCTCAACATCAACATGATTCTAAAGTGTTGAAACTTGATGCCATAGGAGAACCTATTCATTTTTTTTGCAATATTATTACATATGTACTATAACATCCAATTCAATGTGCTTATCATGTCCATATCTTATTTCACCATTTTTTCTTTTGTAATATTATCCCTTTGACATGTCCTATAAGTTGCACCATGTATGTCATCATAGTGACATTGAGTCGAGTCTTAG
The DNA here is from genome assembly GCA_001517045.1 of Pseudotsuga menziesii. Taxonomy (NCBI): domain Eukaryota; kingdom Viridiplantae; phylum Streptophyta; class Pinopsida; order Pinales; family Pinaceae; genus Pseudotsuga; species Pseudotsuga menziesii. The sequence continues at coordinate 110,919 of LPNX010931578.1, forward strand.
ATATTTGTCATGTTTTCCTTTGAGCATCATCATGTTGTGAAGTTGGTTTCATTGTGTTCGTCTCATCCTACTGGTGGTCCGTGGAATACATATTTTTTTAACAAAGTCGTCGTCATAATTTGACCTTCTTGGAAATCTATCAAAGTTTTGGCAAGTTCATTTATTTTGCATCATGTTAGCTAAAAAATTACAATTTCACAACCTCCATTAATTCTCCATGTGAATCCATTTGTCATGGTTCTCCTCGCACTTGATTTCAAAACGTTCTAAAGTCCCCTTTGATTCCTCTCCTACAAAAATCGCTAAGATATTCCATTTTGAAAAGAAAAAAAATCCTCTCTTTATGTTGTAATATATATTAGAGGAAATTTGGGGTGTAAAATGGGCCTCCTAAGGAAAATAATAAAAAAGCCACATCACACTACAAATATGCCATGTCACACTAAATCTAATGAAAGTCAACCTAAATTGTCTCATTAATGGTAGTTGACAAGTGTGTTGAGTTAATGTAGAGGAAAGAGATATTAGTTAAAAATATTAATGAAATATTTAGATTCTCATGCACACATAATAAATGATATAGTGTAATTTTTAAAATTTTATATTATAATTTTTTTAAATAAATGCACTACTACTTTTTATATATTTAATAAAATGCAAAACTCAAATATATTCATATTTAAATTATAATGGAAAATATAATTACAATAATATTAAAAAAATAAAAAAAATCACTATTATTTTTTAATCTAAATTTTATATTAATTTATATAAAAAATATTACATTACATAAAATAAAAAACAATAAACAATATATATTCTTATAATTTATATATTCTAATCAACCATATATATTCTTATATAATTTTTTTCATATTAGGTTGATTTTTAAAATTTTATATATAATATTTATAATAAAATTATAAAATATTTAAAATGTAAAAATATAATATTTTTATTATCATGTTAATTTAAAAAAAATATTAAACAACATTTATAATTAAAATCTAAAAGATTTAAAATATATAAAAATATTGAAATAAACAAGCAAACATAACGAGCCCCAATTAGCTTATATGATGAGCTTTCAAATTGCAAGCCAGCCTAAAAGATTTGGTTTCAATGGTTTAATCGTTAGTTGATGTATGGCTCAATGATTAAGACCATTTTTATGCTTTTTAATATGAATTTACTCAATGGGTGGGAGGGCAAAGGTAAAATCAAATTAGGTGGTAAAGGTAAATTCAAATTGGGTGGATAATGAATGGATGAGAAAAGGTAAAATCAAATTGAGTGGGAAAAGGTAAATTCAAACAAGGTGGAAGGGAAAATGTAAAATCAAATTTCATTATAAGAGTATTTCTGTTTAAATTAATCGTTTTTAATTATAATGTTTTGTTTTTAATTTTAATGTTTATATAAAGCTTATAATTTTTATTATTATTTAAATTAACTATTATTTTAATCTTTTTTTAATTAAAATCTTTGATTTATATAAAACAAACAAATTCAATTAAACACATTAATTTTTACACTAATACCAATAATAATATAATTTAAACTTTTTTATATTACTAATATTTTGTTTTAAGATAAACTTATTAGATTCTATTTGATAATATTAAAAATAGGTTTTGTTTGTTAGTATATAAAAATTTTAATTACAAGTAGTAATTAAATACATATAGATTTTTTAAAACTATGTATACTTAAATAATATAAATTGTATTTTCTATTTTTATTTTATATTACTATTTTTCTAATTATTGGAGTATTTGGACATGTAGTAATTAAATATATTTATTTTTTTTAATATATTTTTGTAATATTAAAAATACTAAATATTTTTTTAGTATTTCAAGATAAGTGCTGTTAAAATTAAATACTATTTAGTTTTGTTTTTTAAATATTGATTAAAGAATGCTTTTAGTATTTCAAAATATCTCCACTATCATTTTAATTAATGTGAGAATTATTTTTTAAATTAGTTGGAAGTAGTGATCAAATAAAATATTATATATTTATTATTTCAAGTAGATATATCGTATTTCGAGATGATCGTTTTACAATCTTAACCAAGGTGAGGTTGATATGCAGTTAACTATTGTCAAATAAAATTATGCCACACATAAGCATTATATGCCCAACTCAACCATAATGGTTGACCAAAGATATTGCAATTCTATTGGCTTAAAATATCCAACTATATGCAACTCATCCATGGCACAATTTGTTTATAAGGCCCATTTTAGACCCCAAATTTCCTCTAATATGATCATTGCTCCCCTACATATATTATATATAAACTAATAACATATATTATGTATTAACCTCCAGTAGATATTATATGTATCACACACACACATGTGTGTGTGTGTGTTAATATATTAATATACTATATAATGCTATATGAATATGTTATATACTATATAATTAATATATTAATACACTATATAACATCTAATATTAATATAACAAAAAAAGTTATTGAGGTAAGAAAGAACGATGCGGAGACCGCAAAAGAGAGGGTTTCATGAGGATTGCACTGCTCTAAGGGGTTGTAGTTGCAGTCCCTTCATGGGACCATCTCCTCACACATGTGACAAAGACACATCTGCAAGACTGTGATATTAAAAAATTCCATAAGAGAATCCATATGACCTACCATAATGTTGATGAGGTGGATTACACACCAAACCCATTCGAAGGACAAATCATTTTTACAACATTTTTTGGGAAGCAGTCACCCAAAAAATTTCCTTATCTAGTTGAAACAACGTCCAAGGTCGTCACCACTTTGAAAGTTGGGGAATATTTCTCCTTTTGAAAGGATATGGAAACTGGCAAAAACCCTAAAGAACCTACTAACAACACCATGATTGTTGCAAAAATCCTGACTCTTCCTTTGTTGGCTAGAACACTAGCCCCAGAGCTAGGGGAGACCCCTTTTCCTTTATTTCTCCACAACCCCCTTATTTCTTAGGGTTCCCACTACCAGTCAACTCAACAATTATTCAGTCAAACCCACAGGTGGAACCTCTTCTTCCTGAATCGATATGGGAAGAACAACATCATAGCTTTGGCCTTAAACTTTTGGAAGTGGATTGGCATATCTCAGACTGTCGGGATGTTATCTCCCTGCCTAGTGTTCTTATTGAGGAATACCCAGTACAAAACCCAGAGGGGTTAATTTCTTCATTTCTATTTCTAAGTCCCTCATATCGATAGGAAAAATCCATTTCCTTGACTTCATAAAAGGGGGAAAATGGGAGTGGCTATGGAACTAGAAGCAGACATGGATCCTCAGGTGGATCTAGCCATAAAAGACGATGAAACAAATGTTTAAAAAACATAAAGGATCCCCCTAATATAGTCTATGGGGTAAATGTCTCAGTATCACAATTGATAGAAATGATGTAGATGACTATAGCTGGAAGAGCAACAGGAAAGTATCCTAGTCTTGAAATTCTGGAAGATTTGGTGAAACAAAATTGATCAAAACTAAGCAACTATATGCCTGAAATTATGGTCTTGGCACAAGGATGGATTGTTTTCAAATTCAAGAGTAAAAATAGCATGAGTCACATTTTATAGACTCATTGAATCCTTGACCCTATCCCTATTCTCTTCAATATCCATACTTCCATGTTCAATGTGGAATGTGAAAGGATGGATGTCATCCATGTATGGGTCAGAATTCTTGGAATACCATGGGAATTTTGGAACTATAATTCATCAAGGATTTGAGTAATATGCTCAGGTTTTTTAATGATGTCTAGATGTCATTCACTTGCACCAAGAAAATGAAAATAACCTATATCCTAGTTTCCATGAATGTTCAATGGGGACTTAGAGAAGAAATAAACATAATTTGGGGACAAGCGAGGCGTGGGAAAATGCTTGATTATGAAGGTGTTCCATTATGCTATCACAGATGCAACAATTATGGAAACATGGATAGGATATGTAACCAACATTTCAATAATATATCATATCAAATTAATAAGCGAATGGTAATGATGAGTGGTCCCATTCTGGAGGAAGGTTTTCACAAAGTTGGACGGTTGGAGGATGAGCATAGACCTAAAGAAAAAATGGAAAATTCAACTGATGTTGTCCATACTAAACTAGAAGGGTCAAGCAACAATAAAGTAAAGCATCCCTTAGACACCGCAACACATACAAAAAAATTGGAAGCGAATTGAAAAAACTTGCAGCCTATAGAGATGGATCCATTACTCACTTCTGGTAAGAAGGAATATCTTACAAATCATAATTATTATTTGGAATCTTGTTTAATTCATTTATGTTTTGAGAAAAAATATACATCTGTGTCTCCACATCTTTCCTCTATTCCGCTTGACTCATCCCTTCCTATTCTTGTAGAAAAAATCAGAGTGATCACCCCAGCCCACTTACCAAACCATAGGAACCCTCTCCCCTCATCCTTTTCTCACTCTTCAGAATGGGATTCCTCCTCCAATTTGAAAAAAATTCCCCTTTGATTTCATCTGAGATCACGAGACATTCATAAACAAACTGAATCTTGTATTCGAAACCTAGGGATGAGGAAAAACCCTTAATATTATACAAAAGGAAAGGGAAGGGGGACACCATTAGCACACCTCTCCACAACATAGCAACGCACTTTGAAATATATAGCTGATGGAAAACAAAATCCATTATTGGAGCGCTTACAACATCAATATCCATGAAATTTGTTTTCATAAACTGTAGGGATTTGGAAATTTCCCAGAAAAAATATTTCCATTAAGATGTTAATCATACAACATCAACCAAATATTTTGATGCTTCAGGAAACATTAGGTTCAGAAGAAGCAGTTTCAAATCTACTAAACTCTACTTTCAAGCATTTAGATTTTATTTCCTAATGTGCAAGGAGACACTCTGTGGGCATAAACATTGAATGGAATACAAAGAATGTAAAGATTAGAAATTACCTGGGTTTGTATGACATATCATACTAGAGTTATTTTTTGTTGACCTAAATACAAATTTCACAATTTTCAATATCTAGAACCCTTATGAGGATCGAGTCCCTTTTTCGGATTCATTGTGCAAAAAATCCTTTTTCAAGTCTAAAAATGTTCTTAGAGGAGACTTGAATTTCACTTTGGGAAAACATGAAATCTAGGGCACAAGGTTAGAGTATATTCTTTAGTAGAATACTTTGACCAACAAAAATGAAAATGATGACTTATTAATGCATCCCCTATTAAGCTGAGTCCTCTATGGACCAACAAGAGAACAAGAGAACACATAATATATAAGAGATTGGATTTATTTCTAATCATTGAAAATATCATGGACTAGAACTATAGAATTAGGTAATGGGTAGACTTAGGAGGAGAATCTAATCATCACTCAATTTTACTTGAAATGTTAGGTGATGCTCGAAAACCTTCTAACTACTTTAAATTGTGTTTTTCCTATATTTAGGAGGAGGAGGTTATGCAAATTATGCAACCAAATTGGATTCCTTACATTGTGGAAGAGGGTGATCACAAAACACTACATTTCACTCATAATATTTCTCGGGTCAAAAAGAAAGTTCAAGATTGGTCCATTCGTAAGAAAAAATGGGATTAGTAGGAAATCAAACAGGTAGAACTAGAAATTCACCATATTTAGGGCACAAGCAGTGGTGGTTTTCTCACTCAACAAACCAAGTATCAACTTGGTATGCTAGAATCTAAAAGAAGAAAATTACTGAAGGAGAATGAGGAGATGTGATGGCTAAAAACAAGAGCGATTCGACTACAGAATGGTAATGAAAATACTAAATATTTATAGGCCTTTTCAAAATGAAGTAAAACTGACAACACCATCTAGGGATGAGAAATGAAAATAATGAAGACATCACCTCTTTTGAAGGGCTATCAAGCAAACCTTGGCACTGTCCATTTAAAGTCATTGTTCAAGGTTGACAATAGGGACACTATTGTTGAGGTAATTCTCCACTCCCAATCCTTCCTGGGGATTATTACAGAGGAAGACAATCTGAAACTCATGGGAGAAGTTTTAGAAGAGAATCTCAAGAAACCTTACACATCTTCCAAAAATAAAAAATCCCTGGCCTAAATGATTGGATCATTGAATTATTCTTGTCCCTCTATGACACCATTGGCCCTGATGTGCTTCATGTAGTTGAGGAATCAATAAAAAGAGGGTTCATAACCCGCCCTCCCCCACCCCACCCCACCTCAGATAAACTTTCTTTTCTCTCATATCGAAATCATGCCACCCTAGTCTGATGGAGGATTCCAGATCGATTTCACTCTACAACATCACATTACAAGGACTTTCAAATATCATTGCTTGAAGACTGAAAAAAGGTTCTTCAAAAAATCATTTCACATGAAAAAATTGGTTTTATGGAAGGCCTACAGATACATGAGGCTATTAGAATCACTCATGAGGGTGTACATTCCACTAAAACCACAAATATAAAAGGACCAACAAAAATATTGACCTCTTAAAGGCCTTTGACAAAGTTAGATGGATGTATATGAGATTGTTAATGAATCACCTAGGTTTTGAATATCCTTTAATTAAATGGGTGATGAGTTGAATTACAAAAACCTCCTTTGCTACCTTGATAAATGGCTCGACATCCCCTTTTTTCTTGATGAAAGTGGACTATGCCAAGGATGTCTTCTCTCTCTACTCATCTTCCTATTTGTAGCATAAGGAATTAGCAAGACCATTTTGGATGCAAAAAGGTGTAGCTGCTTCTCTGTGATTGCCATTAAAAACACTCTCAAAGTCACTCATCTCCTTTTTGTGGATGACATTCTCATATTCTGCAATGCAATGGTGCACGACACTAAAAATCTATTTGAAATACTGGAGCTCTTTGAGAAACACACATGAATGGTTGTCAACGCTAAAAAATACACTCTTACCATCATTAATATGGAGGAGGCCAAAATTAAAAGGTATTCTTCCCTTTCTCCTTTTTTCTTAAAGTTTATAGATTATGGTCTCAAATAATTAGGATTTATGCTAAAACCAAACTACTACAAATTGGAAGGTTGGAATTGGCTCTTAGAAAAGCTAAAAAAACATATAAATATTTGGTGCCACAGGTGGATTTCTAGAGCTAGAAGACTGGTCCTAGTTAAATCAATTTTAGAAGACATACCTATGTATTGGATGTCATTGGACTGGGTACCAAAGGGTATTCTAGATAGAGAAAGAAAAATATGTTTCAAAAATCCCTTCACTCCAGAAAAAATGATGATTCAGTAATTCCATGGGTGAACTGTAAAATACTTATGCAACCAAAATCGTTGGGAGGTTGGTGGTTAAAAAACATTGACCTCTTTACAAAGGATTTAGTTGCTAAATTAGGTTGGAGAATACTCACCACCCGTAGCATTCGGATGTAAGTTGCACAAAAAAATACATTGCTCCATATTCAATTCTAGACTAGATAAGAAGTCCATCTAGAAGAAAGCATGGGATCTATACCATTTGGAAAGTTGTTTCATCCTCTCTTCCCTTGATTGAGGAATGACTTTACTGGAAAATTAGAAATGGAGCACAAGTATGCATTCAAACTGATCCTTATATGGGATGCCAAAAATTCCATATCCTTTTGCTGCAACCAATATGGATTCTTCATCTTCAAGGCATCCATCAGTTGTACACCAAATTGAAGGCCCCAACTTCTTCCATAATTTGGAAACAAGACTATAAAATTGATGTTAACCTAGGCATCCCAAAAACATGGAGGAAGCATGAAATGATTTCCTTAACGCTCTAAAAAAAATCATGTTCATCTCGCAGACTCTGATGATGAATTTGTATCAATTTCAGTTGCACATGGTTAGCACACACCAAAATTGGGTTATCAACAAATGGCCACAAATGCTCATCCAAGTGAACAAAATTGGTGGTGGAAAAGCATTTGGATGTCCAAATTCCCACCAAAAATGAAAATTTTCATGTGGTTCACTTTGGAAAATAAGTTCCACGTCTAGAGAAAATGAAGAGAAGGAATGTCAAAGGACCAAAATTGTGTGCACTATGTAAATAAGATGATGAAACTTCTTCACATTTATTTATCTGTTATCCCTTTGTTGTTCATACTTGGGCTTAACTTAAAAGGAGACTAAAATTTGCAACAAATTTGAGAGGGGCGTCCATGGAGGAGGCATGGAATTATTGGGTCTCATCAGTAGAAACAAAAAATTATGCTCTTCCCCTCCTCATTATCTGGGGAATTTGGATCGATAGAAATAAGGTTATTTTCCAGGAAACTCCTTTTATCCCTAGCTTATAGTCAACCTCAACATTGACATCCATTAGAGGAAAATTCAACTGAAAATGGGCCTTTTAACACTAATTCAAATTCCATGTCATCATGTGTTAGCCAATGAAATTTATTTAAGTTTAAAATACCATATAGGTCTTAAACAATTTTTTAATATAAATTTGGGGATAGGTATCATAAAAAAACTACTTTTTTTGTTCGTATTTTTGACATATCTCCTTGTGTTTTTATTGAAATTTCGATCTGGAGAGCTCGTTGGATGCAAAATTAAATTTTGCATCCATCGAGTACTCACTCGGCATACTTTTGACAAAGCCCTCTACCCCAAAAATAAGAAATACCTGAAAAAACATGATGATGATGTCATCATCACATTTGTTTTTAGGTATTTCTTGTTTTTGGGGTAGTGGGTCCTCCAAAAGTAGTCCAAGTGGGTACTCGTTGGATGCATAATTTAATTCCACATCCAAGGATCTCTTTCAATTAAAATTTGAGTAAAATCACAGGGAGATATGTCGAAAATACGAACAAAAAAGTAGTTTTTTTTTTGTTTCTTCCTCCAAAATTAATAATTATTATTTTATTATTTTTCTTAGAAGGCCCATTTTCAGTTGAAATTTCCTCTAATGCTTTCCTATTTCCCACAAAAAAGGCACCCCTGCTAGAATAATCATCACTATGGAACAGACAAACAAGAACATGCCTTGGGCATTCTTCGTTGGAGCATCTCAAAATCAATTATGTGGAGGTGGTGCAGTTCTACACTTGTCTGACTCACATTACTTTTATATCCAAATGGGTCTTGGAAGTGAAACCAACAACTTTTCCAAATTTTCTTCTCTAAACCTTTTCCTTTGCTTCACCATTGAAAAAAAAATCATAAATATACAGATATTCGATGATTCTATGAATTCCATCAACTAGATAAATAAAGTACAAAATGTCACAATGTTTATCTTCTCACTGTGATTGAGGAAATTATGCGACATTTGAAGGGTTTTGATTTCTTCTCCCATCATCATTTTTATAGGGAAATAAATGTTGAAGCAGATCAATTATCCAAAAAAGGGTTCAACATCCCACATGGACAATAGAAGATCTCAACACACCAGAATGGAACATTTTTTAAATTTTATCAGAGATAGTTCATAGATGGATTGGCCCCTATTGTCTAGAGAAAATGGGATGAACAACATTTTTTTGAAGAAGCGATTCTTTTGGTGGAACCTCCACATTTCAAGATTATTATAGTATCTCAACATGGGACTACATATTGGCTACCCAGCATGGTTTTTGGTTTCTTCACGGATCATGGATTTTGTTTTTCAAAACTTTATGCTGGTATGCATACAACACTATGTATATGGAATTTTTGAGTCCACATATCGAACAAATTGTATGGGATGAAAAGAAGTACCTAGAAAAGGCTTGAAAACATTCCTTCTGCAGAATGCAATTTTTTTACTTATTAATAAATTGTGTTTTTTTCCTTGGAAAAAAAATATCAAATATTAATATAATATATTTATTATATATAGTCAATATATTAATATATTATATAATTATTAATATTAGTTATAATATTTTAATATTTTATAAAGTTAATATAGGTATTTACTAATATTAACAAAAAAACAATACAAACAACAAAACAAGTATAATAAAGATAGGGAAATTAAACAAGAACCACGCGGTGGCAATTTCCACATGCCATTGCAAGTTAACTATGGTAAACTAAGCAATTTTCCAAATGATTACTTTACTGGCATGAGATTTCAACATTCATTTATCTTAATTTTATTTTATTTGGTTAGTCAACATATACTTATCTCTATTATGCTTGATAAAATAATTATTTTATTAATCAACATTCATTTTAAATTATTTTATTGATCAACATTCATTTTTATACGAAGCTATGATTGTTTATTCTCCTCTCCATGCTTCTTAATGATGAATAAACACGCATTATGATTTTTCCATTATTTCTGAGAAATTCATATAATTCATAGAAAAAAAATATCTATATTGCGAAAACATAGAGATCAATGGATATGTATGGATACACTATTAATATTTAATAATTAAAACTAATGAATAACTAACATGTTTTATGTTTTGAAAACATTGGATTAAATATAGTTATAACAATTCTAATCTAAGATGGTGAAAAAATAAATGTTGATTAAATAAATGAATTTGGAATTTTGGTTTTGAACTTTCTCAATATTTATTACATAAATTCGTCATAAATATTAATGGATTTCAATGTTCCGTCGAGGTAAATCTATGTTGCGGATTAAAATAAGTTGTTCTCTTTATGTTTTTTATTTGATTTTAGTGTTGGATAGTTGGGTTTGAATTAAGAATTTGCACTACTATTCTATGACAACTAGGACATAAGCTACAGAAGAACATAACCCATGGAATAAAACATTTATGAATGGAAATTTTTCTGGTTTAATGGACACCATAACTAGGAATTTTGGTCAACCCGTTTGAGCTCATCATAACCTTCCATGAAAGCATTTCAAAACATTATCCTCAAACTAATACGTCTAAACAAGAACTTTAGTTGATAATTTCAAAGCGATCTCATTTAAATCATATTTAACAATATTAATTAATTTATCGTTTGGTGATTAGGTTTTAGTTTGTAGGTTGTGAACCCATGCCAACATGTATTGCATGCTTCAATTCCTATATATGGAAATCCATGTTTATCTTAAGAAATTGAGCATTGTTAATAATGTTAAAGAAATCCAGTGAAATAATATTAGACAAGAGTTTCAGTAATCAAATTTCTTCTTGGGTTTCATCAATTGAAATAAGGATGAACCAGTTGATTAGCTCAAAGTAGCATAAAAAGTATGACAAATGAGATTTATGTATTCGATATATTTGTGAAGAAAACCATCTTCTACAATAGATCTGATAAACTAACCATAGATGATTGCACAGTCCTCCTATTTTTCCTAGCGTAATCTCACTACATAAAAGGTTAAATTCTATACAACGTTTAGTCATAAAACAATCATATGATAAATAAGGAACACATTAAGCATAAAAGAAAGATCTAGGGAAAGTTCTGGAAGCTTTCACAAGAAAAAACTCTGGCTCCCTTGCATATATATCACTAGATGCTTCAACTTATCAGGGAAAAAACAAAAAAGAAGCATCATAGACCAACTCTTCCCCAAAATCATAACATGCAAATCCAAAAAACAAAATACCAGATAATTTTGCAAGCCCTCACTAATCAACCAAGGCACTCTACATATTGGATCACATGTGATCACAACCTCAGAAAAATGACATGATCATGGATGAAGAAATGCTACAATTGGATATGGGAGAATTGACTTCCTCAGTATGCAAGAAGCGTGTACTTTATCTCTCCTAAGAAAATCAATATGCTTAAGGAATCTCTGGAAAAATCCCAAGAAGATTATAAATTACACATTTAGAGTACTCAAACATAAATGAAAAAAAAAGGCCAAGCTTTCTAAAACGCGAGAGAGAAAGACAAACTTACAATACCTAAACATTCTAGGAAGTATATTAGTGGAATAGTGATTATATGCCCATCTTACATAATTATTTTCCTCTGGGCCCATTGTTTCCGAATGAAGCTGATTTCGAGAAACGTAAGGGGAATCAACAACCCCTCAAAACACCGAATTCTTCGGAAAAAGATAACTCAAGATAAACCAACTATGCTAATGATACATGAAACCAAATGCAATAGTGTATCTCTATGTTCTATTTTCTCCGAGATATGTAAAGGTAGTGAAATAATGGGAATTGATGCCTAGTGCGCTTGGTGAAGGATTTCCCTGATATGGAACCCTTTATAAATAACACTTAATAATTTTCAAGCAACTCAAAATTCCTTCTTGGCATCATTCCATCCTCTTGGAATTGTCATTTATGGACAACTTACCAATATCTATGCTCCTCAAGCCTCTAATCATAAAATTCATCTACTTGAATACCTTACTTGGCTACAACATCAAGCTCCCCAGCAAGCATGGATCTTAGGAAGGTGATGAGTGGTCAACCAAGAAGAACTTTTTAAAGAATTCATTGAGCCATGCCAATTGATAGATTTTAAAACATCCAATGGTCATTTTACCTAGGACAATAAAAGAGGAGGCACACAACATATTTCTTCAAGGCTGGACAAATTCCTAGCTTCATCATTTTGAATCAGAATCTCATGGAGCACGTTGTACAATGCATCGATCTAATGTCTTGTTGGAAAGTAAAAGATTGAAATTGTATTATTTAAGTTTTAAGAGTTAATATTTAATGCCCTTTTATCATGTGAGAATCATATTTATTTCTCATGAGCTAAACATCAGCATTCAAACAAATTTACAATAAATTATATCTATAACTTTGTTGCTTCCAGTCTATGGCCCTGACGTCACGGGCACCAGAGCCCAAGATAGACCTAAACGAAGCAAACCAATAAAATAATAGATAAATAAAAAAATCAGATATTAGCGGATTGGACATAATCAAATTTTAAAATTCAATTTACAATTATAAAATATCACCTCTTTTTTAAAGGAAAACAAAGGCGCCTATTACACACGAAGGACAAAACTGCCTCATCGAAATGGGCGATGGAGGAATCTTCATGTAATGATGTAACTAGCAAGTTCAAAACATTGGAAAAATTTTGAAAGCTTGGAATCATTCTGCTAACAAACTGGCATCTGGTATTCAGAAATTAAATAAATAAATCATTGCAACCGATGAATCTTGTTGACGTGGTGGCTTCGAAAGTTGTAAAATAATCGAACCAATCACCCTCACTTTCAAAGTGTATGAAAAGAAAAACAAATACCTGTAAAATATTGAAAGAACGAATTCAGAAGAATGCACGTTGCAGATCATCTTCTTTATTATTATAATTACTTTGTTTTGGTTTTCAAATTTGCAGAGCATCCATCTCACTCTGCTATGCTAATTGGTTATATCCATTACACTTTTGTTTATCTCATTCATCACTATTTCTGAATAAGAGTGAAGTTACCAGGATCCAAAACGCATCAAAAAATATTCATTATGTAGATGAGTGTTGAACACCTACACATAAATATCTAGCTAGCAAGAGAGAACATACAACTTGCAAAACAGAAAAATAATGAAAAACAGAGAAAGGAATGAATGAATTCTATTTTGCAGGCTGTGTGTTCTCTCTTGCTAGCTAGATCTTTCTGTGTAGGTGTTCAAGACTCATCTACATGGTATCAGAGCATAGGTCTTAGGTTCAATTCCCTTGAGCTATGCTGAAGGCGGGGTGTTGGAGTATCGGTACAACCTCCACATGGTGTAACCGCCGGACCTCTTCGAATATAAAACAAGTGGACTAACCACCACTCTTGGTGATAGGGCCTTCTGTTAGGTTTCAAATGTTCATAAACATAGATTTGTAGGTTTTGGTGTAAGGACAAAGCTTACATGGTATCAGAGCATAGGTCTCAGGTTCAATTCCCTTGAGCTACATCGGAGGTGGGGTGTTGGAGTATCGGTGCAACCTCCACATGGTGTAACCGCTGCACCTCTGAGAATATAAAACAAGTAGACTAATTGCCACACCTGGTGATAGGGCCTTGTGTTGGGTTTCAAATTTTTATCAACATCTGCAGGTTTTGGTGTAATGGAAAACCTTACATGGTATCAGCGCTGAGGTCTCAGGTTCAATTCCCCCGAGCTATGCCGGAGGCAGGGTGTTGGAGTATTTGTACAACCTCCACATGGTGTAACCACCGCACCTTTGGGAATATAAAATAAGTGGACTAACCACCACTCCTGGTGATAGGTCCTTGTGCTAGGTTTCAAATGTTCATTAACATTTGCAGGTTTTTGTGTAACGACAAACCTTACATGGTATCAGAGCATAGGTCTCAGGTTCAATTCCCTCGAGCTATGCCAGAGGCGGGGTGTTGGAGTATCAGTACAACCTCCACATGGTGTAACAACTGCACCTCTGGGAATATAAAATAAGTGGACTAACCGCCACTTCTGGTGACAGGGCCTTGTGCTGGGTTTCAAATGTTCATCAACATCTGCGGGTTTTGGTGTAACGACAAACCTTACACATTGTAGGACATTTTCTTATTGGATTTTCTCTATGCTTTACCATAGTTTTTATCACATGCTATTTTGTGGATTACACTTAGCAAATTATAGTGGCTTCATTTATTATATCATAGCATCAATTGGACAAGTGGATGACTTGGTATGTGAAGAAGTTGACATAAAGCAAGCTTATAGAAACAATTTTGTTATGGAAAGAGTGCCTTCTGACCTACAATGGTCTTTTTTACCTAGGCACTCAATATATTGCTTCAAGGCTGGACAGATTTCTAGATTCAGAATTTTGAATCAAAATCTCACTGAGCACGTTGTACAATACACCAATCCAACAATGTCTTGTTGGAGAATAAAAGAGTGAAATTTTATTATTTAAGTTTGAAGAGTTAATATTTAATTCCTTGTTATTTTGTCCAAATCATATTGATTTCTTATATGGATATTTGCCTCAATGGTTACACACGTTATCTCAGCATCATAGATCTGGCATAGGATGTGATTCAATGTTTATCTTACTGCTCAACACTTCGGGAAGAATCTCTAAGATTTATCATTGGTTTCCAATAGAGCCCCACCATTAACATTAATTTGCAATCAATTATATTTGGTGGGAACCAAAGCCCTAGGTAGAAGTCAACAAAACAAACCAATAAATGATAAAGGAAAAATGATCAAACATGCCCAATAAAGGGAAACTATCCTACTAAGCATTGAAATCCTGTTTCATTTTCTTTAAATGTATAAAGAGGCATGGTTATTTGATGTTATTTCTAGTTCTATTCAAAATTTGCTTTGTATCAAATATAAGTGTGAATTGTATGGTACTAAACTTATTTTTTTAGTACGAACTTTGAGTCTATTTAAGGGTGCTAGCTCAATGGAAGAGCACATGCCTTATACATGAGAGGTTGGCGGTTCGATTCTTCCTCACCCTATCTACATAAATCAATGACTAATTAAATGACCAATAAACATCAACAAGAATCAATTTATCACTCATTTTTAGTCATTTTTTTCACTTATCACTCATTTTGTACTAGTGTGAGATACCTCCTTTTCTTATGATATGTCCCAAGTACTGGATTCTACTCTGATAGAATGAACACTTACTTAGCTTGGCATACAACTGATGTTCTATGAGTACCTGCATCACCAACCTTAGATGCTCCTCATGTTCTTGTTCTGACTCAGAATAGATGAAGATGCCAATACAATCACAAACTTGTCCAAGTACTTTTTGAAAACTTTGTTCATCAAACACATGAATGTTTTTGGTGCATTTGTCAATCCAAAAGGTACCACTCTAAACTCATAGTGTCGATACCTTGTTCTGAATGATGTCTTATAGATTTCCTCATTCTTAATTCTTATTTAGTGATACTCGGACCTCAAATATATCTTTGAAAATACCTTGGATCCATTTAGTTGAGAAAATAATTCACCAATACCTGGGGAAAAGTATACTTTTTTTTGTTGTGGCTTTGTTCAAATGTTTATAGTGTACACAAATTCTTAGAGTTTCATTTTCTTCTCCACAAACAACATGGGATCTCCCAAAGTTGCACACTAGGTCTTATGTAACCATTCATCAAAATTTCTTCTAACATAATCTCAAACTCTTTCAAATATGGTGTACTCATCTTGTAAGGTCCATTAGATGAAGGGACTCTCTTGGCACCAAATAAATAGAGAAGTAAATCTTTCTTTTCGGTGGCATTCTTGGTATTTCTAGAAAAATGTTTGCAAACTACTATAGCATCAGATACTCATGCAATTTTTCTTATTTTCCTTCTTTAGGTTCATGTAAATGGGATGCATACAAATGACAACCTTTCTTGAAGCACTTATTCAATTGTAGAGTTGTGACAACCTTTCATGAAGCACTCGATATATCTCTTACTATCACCTAATTTCCTAAGTTCATCTAACAATGAATCATTCTTGGTGTAACAGTAGAGTATGGCATGATGTGCATCCAACCAATCCATACCAATCAACATATCATACGAAGCCAATGGAATGATATTCAAATACAAAAAAGTATTTGCACACCATTCATGTCGAAAATGACACTTCTTTATTGGTTTTGTGGCTTTTCTCTTGGTACGTGTAACCAACTATATTAGACGTGTTACTTCAAGCTTACTTTTCTTCAGGTAGCATCTCTCAACTATGTTAGATGCAATGTAACTATGGATAGATCTAGAATCAATCAAAATAACTATAGGTACATTACCAATTATACTTATTACCTCAATCATCCTAGACAAATGATCTGCTTGTCTTCCAACCAATGCTGCATAAATTCTTGAAATACCGCTTCCAACATCACCAACAGTTGAGGCTTGAATGTTATGAAGGATTTCCATTGTGCTTCCCTTAAGAGGACACTTCTTGGCATAGTGATTTCCTTTACATGTCCAACATTGAATAGGTGGCCTTTATCTTTTGTATTCTTCACCTTTGGGTCTGCTTCAATCAAGTTGTCTTTCTTGATTTCTATTTTTGAATGTTGGAGGCTAAAAACGGTTCTTCCTATGATCTTACGTGTCTTTCTCCATCTCTTTCCAGTTCTTTTGATAACATGATTTGTTCTTATTTTGATCATATAGGTTCTTTTATTTCCAAATTACATGTTTGAGACTCTTTGGTTTATCATAACAGATCTAGTCTTTGTAGCAATCTCGTAGAGAAATCAAGAATATTTGAATCTTCACATTTTCTTCCTTTACAAAATATGCATAATTCAATAGTTCTAGGAATAATTTTGGCATACGATTCCATGGTTATGCTTCCCATATTGAGTTTGAAGAATTTTTTCATTTTCTTGTCATAATAATGTTATAAGAGGTACTCTTTTTGGAGTACTTCTTGAACTTTCACCATGATATTCTGATCTTGATCGTTGTTTTTTTGTCTTTAATAATTAATCCCACCAAATGGATTCCTTACCGTCTAAGTGATGAATGGATACCCTTGCTTCCATATTTTATGAATATTAATGCAAAGAGAAAATTTTTATGAATCATAACATCCATTCTTCTACATCTTCTCCTTTCTTAGATTCTCCATCAAAGGTAGGATGCTTGATCCTTCTTAGTTCACTCACCAGTTCATTATGAGTAAATATCCTCTTCTTAAATATTACTGGGAATATCTTTGGTCTTCTTTATAAGATTCTTGATGAATATTTTTTCTTCTTCTCTCAAGAGGGTTTATTATAAGGTCATTTTGAATGTGATCTATGGTTTCCATTATCTCTTCTTGATTCATAATGTCTAGTTTCCATATTGTTTCTTGGAGTTTATCTTTGAGTTTCTTGCAGTTGTTTCAAGATTTGCATGATATGTATCTAGGTATGTATGATACTTTCATCATCTTGTTTGCAGGTTCTCACTTCCATCTCCAAAATTTTCACCGATTTTTCCAAATCTAAGGTTTCAACGCTTCTTTTCGACCTACTTCTTATACATTTCCATATTTTAGGACTTAACTCCAGAAACTACTCTTTAGGTTTTAAGGTATCTATCCTTCTTCACATTCCATCAATGGTCTCTGTAACTCAGATTTGATCTCGAAATTCTGATTTCTAAACTGTATCCTTCACTTGTTTGTTTAGGATTTTTAAAATGTTTGGTTTAGTTTCACACTATATGTTACAACATGTTCATTACCAACCATCGTTAACACATCACATATATCATTCAAAACATATATATCTATCATAAATTGCAGGAAAAAATACAAAGTTATAATTTTGTAGAAGACCCAATAGTCTCGGTGTTAAACCTAAGATATGACCCCACTTTGTAATGTACCCGACCCCAAATCACACTATAGAGGTCAGGTACATCACTTGAACATTAAGGGGAAATGATAAAACTAAATAATTCATAGTAGAACAAGTTTATCTGAGGCTAATACAACATTCCAAACAACCAACAAATTAAACCCACCATCATTTTTAAATGATATGCACAAAACCAATGCAAATAATTCCCCAAGCAAAACTATTCAAGGCAATGCAACCAAGGAAATTAACCACATTTGAGGAATACATGCACAGGTAGGTGAACATTAAGATACATAGATACATAATGCTAACATTGAAAAATTAAACCACCTAAACTTAGATCTACAATAATTACAAAAAGTGGATTTAAAACACCAAATAAATGAGAATTGGAAAACTTAATAAATCCATTTTACGACACTAAATAAATTGATATTATGACACTAATGTAATACCATTTAATCATGAGTAGATATCAGATATGAAAATATATCACCTACCTCCATATAAAAATCATATCTATCATACATATCAACTATCACCTACAACCATACCATAGAGATACAGATTGGATTCCATAAAGACATCTACAATAGAAAATTTATGGTAAATAAATAAATAATGAATAACTTATCTTAATATGAGGAAACTTGATTCTACAGGAAAATGTTCTAGCCATCCTAATACCAGCCATATTCAACATATTTTAACATGTATGCCACCCCCGGTTTGAGTCCCTGGATCCACGAGATAAGGGTCTCTCAAATTAATAGGGTGCATGCTCAACCTCAATCTACTAAAAAATGCCACATAAACAATAGGGTGCGTGCTCAACCTCAGTCAAATGGAAAATTGTTTCCATGAAATAAAAAGTGTTCCATACTAGAAATGTCACTCTAGATGTAATGGAATGGGTCTCATGACTAAAAAATTCTCTGAAATAGGAAAACTAGAACATATGGTTCACATGACCTTTACAGCAAACCCATGGTAAATCTTAAGAAATATCAACACCTTCCCTAAAAAATTACTTTATGTGCATATTCACTTCCTGGTGCAATGGAATGACCTTCACTACAATCCCTCAGGATATCACCATGCACCGTCGAGATTCATGTTCAAGACCAAAGTAAAGGCAAGTAATGGTCCTTGAGGTACTTCGATGTTCAATCTATCTAGACTATAGTCTAGAATATATTAGTCTTCATACCTCATTACAAGGCATTCAATCCTTCTTCAAGCTATTATAATCCATCCATAGGCACTCTAAATATCCAAGGGAGAAAGCACAACAATCCAAGAGGAACCAGAGAGACTCAATTCAAATCCCTTTATAGGAATTTGAGTCCACTGGTTAAGGGCTGACTCAGGTTAATTAGAAAGAGGCCACATTAGTTACTAGAATAACCACTATAACACCAATTCGAATTCCCACCAGAGATAACTCAAATTCTAAAGAGAAAACAATCCATCCAACCCAAACCAACTTGAATTAGTGTTTGGACAACGCAATCATGAAGGAGAAACTCGAATAGATGGAGATAAATTTACACAAGCAAGGAGATTCCTTTCTGGAATACAAAATGGTGTCATAATGAAGGAGGAGTTACACTTTTCAAATGTCATGGCGAAACTTATATCCAATGAGGGCACACTTGTGCAAGTGGAGGGTTACAAAATGAAGTGTAACCTCCATAAAGGAGTTACAAAACCACCAAAGGGGGACATTTTACAAGTGGGATCCACCCAGGAACCAAGGAGTGCGCATTCACCAATGAAGGCCTCCTAAATCATGAATTAGGCTTAATAGTACCAGCATAGGCTAAAACAATAAAAAAATATGAAACAAAGAGTGTTGTTAGGTAGATACAGAAATCCTAGTCCCCAACCCCGTCAAATGTGGAATCCATTCCCCCCTTTCTCATTTGTTGTCCATGTTGAGCCAATTATTAATTAAATACTAATAAAAATATTAATTAAAAAAAAATAATGTCCAAAGTCTGTAGTATAGGCACCTATTGTCCCAATAACTACAATAAAAAAATAACACATATGTAAGGGTTTAACACTCTAGGGACATTACATCTAAAAATTGCCAAAATTATCCAAAAACTATATAAATTCCTTATAGTTTTGACTTTTTTTATAACCACCAAACATTCTATGTTTGAAAATTTAAGAAGCATTAAGATTTGCCAAGTTTTATACACTTTGAGAAAATTATGGATCCTTAAAAATTTCGGTGCCTCTATGTACTATACTAGTGTGTACATAGAAAGACCACCAAAATACCGTAATTTCACCAAGAGATCACATCCTTTATTAGTCTCTTATCCAAATCCATGCTCTTCACCAGTTTTATACTCAATTCCAACTTAACCCCACACAGACTTAGCTAGTTTGGTATCCACAATACCCACCCCACATAGCATTTAAAAGGTTCTATTCCATTGTGTGTGTGTGTGTGTGTGTGTGTGTGTGTAGAAACACCACTCAAACCCTTCTATTCTATTGGAACATTACACAAATTTTATTGGATCCCAATCCACTTGGTCTTCAACACTCTACCCACTTCTCGACGATTACAAAAATTCAAGTAGGACAAACAACCAAATATGGTTTACCTTCATAACAACAAATGTCTCGCGTAGAATAAACTAACTTAGTGTCACATTACCCACCCCACACAACACCAAGACGAAACCCCTTCACTACTGCATAGTCCCTTAGGCATCAAATTCCTATAGGTGTTATACTAGTGTGTCCATAGAAAGACCACCCAAACCCAAATAATTTGTCTATCGGCTCCATTTTAGCAAGGCTTACAAATATTGGCTACACATAACCAATGGATTCAAGTAAAAACTTTGTTCATTGTCCACAAAACCCTATGCTATACCAAGATTATTAGGCGATTATACTCAAGTTAACATCAACAACAATGAATGAGGACTTCATGATGTGCGACCCAACAATCGAGGGTGCTCTCATGACCACTAGGTTCCTAAATAAGAATAGAAAAATTTTCCCATTTTTCTAAAACTTACTGAGAAAGTTCTAGGAATAGATTATATTTCTTAGTTCTTCAACATGAACGTAGGGCATGCATGCTCAAACTAATAACTTTCCAATTCGATACCACTAGAATGTCTATATTGAAAGAGGAATGCATAACAATTGCACTCTCTAGTTTTCTCTTCACCACACATTCCTGACAAGAAACCAGAGATCATATCCACTCTCCAATCTGTCAATATTTAGGTTAGGCTTCCTATTAGGAAAATGTCAACTCTTTATCCACTGGTGATGTTGATAGATTGTTAATGGATAACATGACTTGCACTCCAAAAATGGAAATAGAGATACACCCTTGATGGATTCAGTTACTTGACCACAAACTTTATTAATTGATTTTCCGATAGGCTAACCATCAAGCTTAATGACAAACTTACTACACCAAACCCTAACTAGAGAGTAATTTAAGGATGAATTCAATTCTATTGGTTGCTTACCCAATAAAAAACTTCCATTTCGATTTATATAGGGAAACTGACACTTAACTAACACTACTCTGTCACAAGGAAATCAGACACACTTTTCTTTCTACAAGACAATAATTGTCTCAACTAGCTTCCTCCTGGAAGCATTAAATAATTAGGGTGCATGGATCAAATTAAGACCTAATAGATCATCAATCCTCTCCAAGACACTTGGATCTCACCTATAGGCTTCATGGATTCATTAAATCCCTTCATATCCTTAAGGTAATAACCTCTCTTGATCTTGTTTCCTTGTACAGTTAATCATGTATTTCTTTACACTATCATGCTCATATACATCACATTTGCAATACTACCACACTTGACCGCTGCATGGTTTCCAAACTGCATTACTTGCTCTCTCTCTCTCACACACATATATATGCAAGATGTCCATGTTTGGGCGTTTTCCTTTAGCTCCTCACCATGTTCCATCAACAATATTACATCAATTACTTAGTTTATATCAAGGGCCAAAACTAGGGATGCTACATTAATCTTGTTATGTATAAGTAGAAACATTGAAACAAAAAAAATATTATTGATTGGGTTGTGTGTGATGTTTTTTGTTTGTAGATACTATAGGATTAGTATGTAAACCATTGGTTATTTTCTATTTCAATGGAGTTTCGTTACATGCAATACATATAAATTCATTAGAAAAGAAGTTTAGATTACCATGAGGAATAGCAGATATTGAAACAATAACACAGATTTATTTTATAAGTCTAGGATTTAGGGAATTTAAAAAAATGCTTTTCTATATTTGAAGTTTGTATGTGGACATCCACATAACAAAAGAAAGTGGATCAACCTTTTCCATTATTATTGAAAGAATGAGAATAAGAAGGAATAATTTAGACTTAAATTAAGACAAGATGATTGTTCTCAGATATACAGAAAGGGTTTTGATGGTTTTAGGAATCGTTCTGTATATCTTAAACCTTTAAATCAAGTTTGAGATATTTTCGTCCATGGTTATCATGCTAGAAATCCAATGGTTGTAGATGACTACAAGTAAAAACATGTTTATATTGAGGAAGGGAATTGTATTATAAAAAAAAATTATGCTGGCCACAATGTCAATCGCACATTCTTATTAGATTAGTTGGGTCCTTTCTTGCTACACAATGGTGTGAGTGATGTGAGGCCAATTGTAAAAAGTATGGAATTAGTTTGTTAAATAATATAGCTAAATTTTGTTTGTCACAAATAAAGTCTTTGGATTTTTGTATATTGAATTGTGTGATTACAAGACTTGTGTCGAAAGTGTCAAAATCAATTTTAAAAATCGTAAATTTAAGGAGAATCATTTTCTAAAATTTATATTGTCAAATTGGAAAAGTGCAAAAAACTAGATTCAAAAGTCGCAATACCAAAGGTGAAAGTACACTTTTTGAACGTAAAATTGGCACTTTTGGAACTAGCTTTTGCACTTTAGAAACCTTACTTGTGGGGTTTAGAAAGTTTTTTTTTAACCTCTATTCAAAGGGACTTTGACTAGAATAAATCCAAATTTGTTGAAATAGGAATTTAAACCCTAAAATAAATTATCTATACGGTAGTCTCTCCTCTAAACATTTAAAAACATATGGATGAAGACATAAATCATAACTATTCCTTTAAAAATTACTTCCCCATTGCTAACTATACTGTCCTATTAAAAAAAATTAAAATCCATGTTGGAGTTGCTCCATTTTCTCTTACAAGTTGAAAATAAAGACAAATCAGTAGGTTAGAGGAAGAAAGGTTAAAAAGCCTACAAAATTTGAGAAATAAAACCAATGTGAACATACCTAAAGAGGATTTTATTTTGGCATTAACCTTAAAATCATACACATGTAGTTCCAACAATTCTCTCCTTTGAGTGTTTAAAACTATCTAACTAAACATCAAAACAAAGTCTTTTGAGAACCAGACTTTATAAATAAAACCAAACTCGTGAAGCCAATGATTCTCTCCTCCAAGCATTTAAATATGTTTGACCAGAGCATTGCCCCTTCTCTCAGCTACAACCTTATAGCATCTATAGGAGCAATGTACTTTACAATTCACTATGAGGAGATGTTATCACAATGTGATGGGTGTGTGCAAGCTAATGAGGGTCTCTTTTGACGCATTAGATGCAATAGAAAACTGAAAAAACAGGCATCCATCAACTTGCATGGATATTTTGAGACACTTAGACAGTGAATCTTGTGATGAGTAAAAAACAAGAAATGTAGGAAATTGAATGACATTTCCAAGTATATAATTTTTTCTATTGAAAATGTTCCTAACTATCTAAAGTTAGATATTTTTTAACTGGCACTCTTTATTTTTTGGACAAATTATAAGGTTTATGTTTTTGTGGGAGTAGCCTCTGAGAGACTAAATGATGGAATACACTTATGAAAACCGATATACATATAGAGAACATATAGCACTAGTGCACGACTATTTTTCCAATAATAAAAATAATATTTTTAAATTTGTTTTAATTATGTAAGAGGTCAAACCTCGAAAACAGTATGTCAATTATGGGTGCATTGTTTGAATGTCTTAATGCAATTATTTGGAAATGGGTTTTTTATAGCATGTAGAGGATGGTGTTCTTTAGTGTACCATACAATTTTTTTTTTAAATGGTTGAGAAATGAAAGAGATATGGACGAAACACTAACAGTGTGTTTTTTGAGTCGAGGAGTGATGACAGAAGATAAATAAGAAAAAAATAGAAAAAATTATTTAATCTTGTTAAAATTTACATATTTGGAATCTGCAAAAAAAACTATATATGTTTCTAAAATCTCATTAAAAATGGAAGTGTGTAGCATACTCATATGGACATCTAAACATGAGAATATTGAAGATTTGGATATAATGTTGAATTAGCCATGGTTTATCATACTCCAAGGCATAGGCATGTTGAATCTAAAGCAAAGTCTGAAAAAGACACATAGGGATAATAATTCGATGCAAGCATGGGTGGAGGCTTGATCTTATCATTTTGAGGGAATACATTTTTGAATTTAAAGAAATCACATGCTCGTTATTGTGAACAATAACATGTGCACGTTAATAAAAACTAGAGCACATTTTTATGAATCACAATGTACACGCATTTTTAACTACTACAATGGGTTTGGTTTTGTAATTTATACCAATACTAAAATTATTTTGTGTCCCCCCTGTTCCCCCGCTCCCCTCTTCCCCCTAACTCTTACTAACTCCCCCC
>LPNX010931578.1:154932-179457 GCA_001517045.1 Pseudotsuga menziesii
TCACCGAACTTCTAGACAATGAAACTTGAATTAATTTTATCCAAATTAATTGGAACATTTATGATTGTTTCTATAAGTCCTATTTGTGTTTTCATTCTTACTATGTGATATGTCTCTTTGTAACTACATATGGTCGCAAACTGTACAATTATCAGTCAGAGTATATTCAATTGATTGTAGATATATTGGGATTATTTTGTTTGTTCTTTTTTGTTGTGTTCTTTTATATACTTGAGTTTTTAGTCGTATGCATTCTCCTACAAATATTCTTTAATGCAATGTGGTAAAACCTATTTCTAATTATATTTAAAACTATAAAAATTACACCCAATAAATAAATGCATTCAGTGCCTTCTTCATATACAAAGTTAGCAAAAATACCATCAGGTATCTCATAGATACACTATTGGTAAAAATACCCTTTAATTAGTGTTTACGAATCCCATACTTAAATAGAACTAAACATTAAAAAATAAAAAAATAAAAAATAATCTTAAAAAGATAACTTGAACATATGAATAAACACTAATTAACATAAAAGATAACTAACACACTCTTAGTAATTAGCCGAGACTATTTCGATTCCAAATGGACGCTATATGTCTAAGCATTGGAAAAATTTAAAACAACTAACAAACGAAAGAGCAAATTAACAAAACATACTCCACGGTAGTTTTTAATCAAATTCCATCTTTCTGTAATGTTATATTTCATTTAAATATAGAGGAGGCGATAATATTTAAGACCCCACTTTAACAAATATTATTTTCTTTATTATAATCTTATAATGTGTTTGTAAAAGCTTTTAACATTCTCCTGAGTCGTTGACAAAATATTCTTTAAAAGTTTAATTTTAAGTTTTATCCTCAACATTTCATTTTAAACCAAAAAATAAATAGAACAAAGTCATCTGTCAACATACATTGAACATCTTTAAACGCATTTTAAATGGGATCGAATCTAAACATTATTTTATTGACAAAGATGCGCTCATGTTCTAAATCGACTGGCATTAAAATTTTATTTAAAGACGAGCGCAAAATAAAAACGGTGAAGTTTTATTGGCGCTTGTCTGAAATTTGGATTCGCCTATTTTTATTATAGACAAGATCTAAGCTATTAATAAGCTCTGGTGATTTTATTGATATTTTAATGTCTTGTCTAAATATTCAATAGCCTTTTTTTTTTTAAAGATTGAAAAAGATTTTATTATTTTGTTTATGCCAATGAAGGATGTCTAGTTATGCTTTATTATCTACAATTCTATTTATGTTTTAAAAAATCACCTCCCAATAAATCATGTTCAATTTGGACATGGGCAAACAACTCTTTTGGACCATTTTATAACTAGTCAAGCCTTCCTTTGAATGAATTCATAACGAATTTAAGTCTAAATACAAGTTTGATCAAAGTTGTTTTGCTTGTGGGACAAGAGTTCTCCGCCATCCAATGCATCGCTAGGGGATAGAGATGCTCCAAGAAATAGATAGATAACTGATTTATATTAAAGATGAAATAACATACGGTACTACTACCTTTTGCCGCTATTATTCATCTGTTTAGTACTGTGGAACTGCTAAAATACTGTTGAATTGACAGATGAGACCCTTTATCGCTCAATAATTTTCTCCAAAACAAGATTTATTTGTCGTGGAGGTTCTTGGCTTCTTACGGGAATAAAGGGCATACGGGCGTTGGCCGGTAATGCTACAATTATAATGTTGTCAATCTATCAAAGATCTCGACAATTCCGCCAAACCGGACATGTAGCATTACCATTTAGAAAGCCATCCAAAATATAGTATCAACGATTTGTTTAAAATCAATGTATAGTTATAATGCTAACGAAAGAGAATTTTCAGTTGACCAATTTCTTTCAACGTGTATTGAATATTTAGTTAATCCACATTTAAATCTACAAAGTTCAGCCCCTTTGATGCATGGCGTGCTCCAAATCGAGATCATGACGTGCATGCGTGAAAATTCAATCAAAATATGAACTAGACATACGGAAACATGATCCGCAGTCCGGACGACGGGGAAAATCAGCAATTTCGGCCCGAAAAGATGGATTATGGAGATGGGAAAATCAGCAATTTCGGCGGGTGGAACTGTGTCTGCGTTCATATTTGAAAGGCCTGTACTGTCCAATCGGGAATTTCAACAGCAATTCCAATTCTTTTGAATTCCCAACTACTTACTTAAAGGACGTAGCTGGATTCATAGGTGAACCATTTGAGATGGTTTGTTAAGTCTGAATACACGCCTCCTATGATGCCGACGCGTGGAGGCAGATACGGCTATATAGCTGAAGCATGAATCTAATCCAACTAACTTTTACCGGCAAAACAAAGGGCGGGGCCAGCACCCAGTAGGAGCTTTGAAACATGTTCTGTTTGTTTGGTTTGATAATCTAAGAAGAAAAATCTTCTATCCCATTCCCTCCCTTAAATACCTTATGCTCTTAGCTCACCTTCCCCGTATTCCGTGTTTGCCAGTTTTTCATTAATTAATGTAGAGGCAGTGGAGAATTGATTCGCCTCTACACGTAATCCTCTAGTGTATATTGATAGACACCGGGCACTGTGGAGATTCAACATTGAAAGACTTCATTTCCCTGATCAAACAACGCGGAAATGGGGTCTTCGAATCGCTCGCTGCTTCGTTCAACGTTGATATTAGCTGCTCTCTGTTTTGCGTTTAGAGCTGCAGTACTGGATATTGTCTCCGAAGGTACTGTATAGTAATCCGTCTTCTAACTAGTGCGGATTTATAGTAATTTGCGGGTATGTCATCTTTTCTCCAAGTTATCTTCATTAACCGCATTAAGATATCTTTGCAGAGAATTATTTTATTTATGCATTAAGCGTCTTACGTGCTACAGGATTCAATAGGCCATTTTCAGGGATTTTGCCCTGGAGCCTCAGTGCAAGGAGCGTTGAGCATTCATACGGAAAGCTCACGCATATTATTATTTTCAGATAGACAAGCTCCATTACTATTTCCCGTATATATTTTTCGTGCACAGATATTAGAGGCCGACGGAAGCTGGAGTACAGTAAAAGGAAATCGAAGATAACAGAGTAATGGAGCCCAGAACAGCTGCCTCCTATGGTGCCACTTGGCAATGGGATATAATTTTGATTTTTTTAATTTTATTATTATGACGTCATCTTGCCACATGTCAACTCAAATCCAGATACCAAATCCCAAAGCTGACATCATCTTCTATCCACCAATCAGCGGTTTACAAAAATAACTTTTTAACAAAATAAAAAAAAATATTTTACAAACCCCTAAGTCATACTTTGCAAAATAGGTTTTAATTCTTTATAGCTGCCTCAAAAAACACCAACTAATACCAAAGTCAAAGGAGTTTGACTTGTGATCGATTACAACTGCCTTAGGTAGGTATAATAAAGATGATTAGTCATTTATATTATGGTTCATTTCACTTTTCAGCAAATCCATATTCACAAAATGTTAGGATTTTCGGCAAGAAAACAAGTTCAAGGAAAAAAATCCGGCATCTTAATCATTATTCATAGAAGATAAAACGATCAAAGAGTGCCTTCCAAGGTGGATCCATTTAAATATTACTAGTAGGACAATAAAAAGTCGAATAGTTTAATGTTGGGAATTTGGATTTTTTTGGAAATTTTTAAAAAAATTGGATTTAGACTTTTTCTCACTATATTTTACTAAAATCAACATAAAAATTTAGAAAATTGTTGGAGTATAACATTTAAATTCTTGATAAAACAAAATTTGCAATTTAAAATATTATAATAAATAGAAAACACATTTAAATAATTTTAGAAACATTGCTTAATCTATAAGCTTGTTTAATTAATTATTCCTTGATTTTAGTTGATAAAAAAAACAACTGACCAAATAAATAAATCAGCTTGAAACAATGTTCCTGAGATATAACCTCACTTAAATATAATTAATTACAAACATATAATTTGTTATTCAACCATAATTAATTACAATCTTTTCCTGAGATATAACTTCACTTAAATATAATAAATTACAAACACATAATTTGTTAATCAACCATAATTAATTACAGTAAAGTGCATACAAATATACACCAAAACGCGATATATAAACATCTGCACAAACGTATGAAAGTCACATGCATACAACGCAAAACGAGACAACACAATAATAATCATACACCAAAAGGAGAAACGCGATATGTAAAGATCAGCACAAACTTATGAAAGTCGCATCCATACAACGCAAAACGCGGCATCACAATCATAATCATACACCAAAACGCGATATGTAAACATCAGCACAAACGTATGAAAGTCACATGCATACAACGCAAAACGCGATATGTAAACATCAGCACAAACGTATGAAACTTCCTATGATCTTTGTTCTATATAAATAGTTATTTGTGCCACTCAGGATAGGCAGAAGTAGGTCATAAACCTGAACTAGTTTGGAGAAAATATGTATTTCTGGAGTCGTGCAATGAAGGTACAAGATGTAGAAACTTAGATATCATTGTAAGCTCACTTTGACAGTTTAGGATCGGCTCTTAATTCAGTGGCAAAGTTGGGATCTGTAGAGCATTACAACAACTTGTGTTTCAAGATGCTTTTTCTTCAATGGCTCACCATTTTAGCCTTTCTATTCATAAAAATCTTATCGAAGGTGATATTGTGAACAGTCTTCCAGGACAACCTGCGGTTACCTTCAAGCAATATGCTGGATATGTCACAGTGAATCAGAGGCCTGAACGGGCTTTGTTCTACTATTTTGTAGAAGCTCAAACAGATCCACATTTGAAGCCTTTGGTTTTGTGGCTCAATGGAGGTTAGTGGAATCAGCATTTTCTTATTCATTTTCCTGCTGTTTAAATGCTATAGAAGGATAAAACGTGGATCGTAGGGTTCTTAATACTCCTTTTCCAGACTGAAAATATTTTTGGTGTTCATAACAGTGCTGAAATTGATCAGATATGCTATTATTGAACAAAATTAAAGATGCTGTTCATCTTTTCATATAAAAACGCTTTCTTTCCCTCTTACAGTCACTGTAGTCCTGAACTGTCCAATGGCATAATTTGTTTTTTATCCACTTCTCTGGTTTGCTGTGAATGTTTGAAATGACTGATCTTTAAATCTTATGTTCATTGAAGAAATTCTATATGGGTAGCATATTGGGTTTTCAATATGAACATTCAAACCTTACTGGGTTTGTAATATGAATATTCATTCAATACATAACAATTACAAAATCCGTAGCTAAGGTTCTGAATTTTATTTTTTTTACAAATTATATTGTAACCTGTTACAAGGTCTCTCAAGAATATGCTTATATTTTAATATCATGTTTGGTTTTGGAAAATTGCAGGGCTTGGTTGTTCTTCACTCGGTGTTGGGGCGCTAACCGAGAATGGTCCATTTCATCCCCAGGGAAGCAAATTGATAATAAATAGTTGCAGTTGGAACAAAGGTAATATTTACCAATATTTGATTGTGAGGAAAAGTGCATGGATCATAAGCTCTAATAACATAATATATCCATGCCTTTTAAATACTTTTGTTGGCACTGTATGGATTACAAGTGAGTGTAGCTTCATTGGATCTTTTTATCATTATTATACTCTCTTTTCATTTACGCTCGCCGTGCATTTACAATTCAGTATGGATACTTGTCTTACCCATTTCATTCACACTGTACCATAATGCACCTCTGTACTTTACTTCTGCAAATATGTTTATATAGAAATTGAAGATAATGCTAATTTGCTTTGTGCAGAAGCAAACATATTCTAAGGATCCTGGATTTTCATATTCTAAGGATCCTTCGTTTTATATAGGCACCAATGACACTAAAACAGGTAATGACTATCAGTGGTATGTCAGATGCAAATTATATGTTAAACTTTCTACAATAGTGCATACTCTCGTATGTAAAATACGATCTAATGCTCACATGTATCTGCAGCTGTTGATAACTTGCTATTTCTTCAAGGTTGGTTTAACAAGTTTCCAGAGTACAAGTCCAGAGAGCTATATCTGACAGGAGAGGGCTATGCAGGTGAAGTTTTCATATTCCTGGCTGAGAGAGTTGGGAACGAAGCTGTCTATTGAATATTTAAATCGTCTCATTTTTAAATTGCTTGGTTGGGCATAGACAAAAAAAACATTCTTGCAACCTGATGTAGATCTGTTTTCCAAACTGTACTACTGGTAATCTCGATTTATGCAGAAATAGAATTTGACAATTACCGCCGTTTCAACTACCCAATCTGGGCAAAAATCCTCCCTGAAAAGATGTCTGAAATGAGGCTATTTAGTTAATGATAATCCCACGCCCACGGGAACTAAGAGCCGTCTGTCCAATAATTAAATCGCCCCATTTCCGACTGTTGATTATAGGTGAACAAAAAGTATTCAATCTATTAATCTGTTCTCCAAACTGTAATTATGGCACTTTTGATTTATTTAGAAACTATGAAAAATGTTTAAATAACAGTTTTGAGAATATGAGGTTGAATTTAAAACTATTGTCATTTGAACTACTGGATTTGGACAAAAACAGGGCAATTTAGTAAATGGTTAGTGCAAGCCGCTGATAACTGTCACCAATCTATGGATCATTTATGTTTCTGTCCTACTTTCAGCTTTTCCCTCTTTTTCAAACTGACTTGTATGACATTCTGAAGCAGGTCACTATATTCCTCAATTGGCAATGCTTATTCTGGAGGAAAACAGAAAGGAGAAGATCTTCAATCTGAAGGGTATAGCTGTAAGTGAGGGTCAACAATTTAGGACACAAAATTCAATAGTTCTTGACATCTTGTAGAGTAGTGGGATAGATCTTGACATCTTGATAGCTTTACCAGCACATGGAAAGTTGCAATTCCTGTTCAAACATGAGAATTGTTTGATTATTGTACTTTTTCGGCAGATTGGCAACCCATTGCTCGATTTCAACACAGATCTAAATGCAAGAGCGGAATTCTACTGGTCACATGGCCTTGTATCTGACCCAACATACAATATGATGAAAACTGGCTGTAATTATAGTAGCCTTATGCGTGAATCCTTCACAGGCAGTGTGTCATCGACCTGCGAACAAATGTACACAACTGTGAGCATGGAGATGAGCCAATACATTGATCAATACGATGTCACATTAGGAATCTGTGTATCATCTGTTCGCATGCAGAAGTCTAAGATGATGATCGGGGTAAAAGTTAGTTCACAGAGCTCTCAAACTTTTTTTCCTTTTAAGAGCGATTTATCTTGAAAAGGGTCTACAGTCTATAAATTATTCCAATCTGGCTGCACAGATGATAGGAACCACTGCAGTAAAGCCAGACGTTTGTTGGAAAGACGAAGTTACCGCGTACATGAATATGCTCGATGTACAAAAAGCATTGCATGCTCGCCTCGTTGGAACCGTTAAAAGATGGGATATCTGCAGCGAGTATGTTTGTTTTGCAAAATATAATTTTTAGCATGCCAAGTTATCAGTTTTTTCCCCTATGCTTACATACTTTATTTGGGTTATGTTTTCTGAGAATATCACAGTGTAGTTCAATATGATCATCTTGATTTGGAGATCCCAATGATTCCGTTACTTGGAAAACTTGTAAAGTCTGATATACGGCGATTGATTTACTGGTATACATATCATATCATTTTGATTTGAAGATTATAATTTCTTTTATTAACGTTTACTCCTCTGCAATCCAACATATGTTTATATGAAGATTAGTTTTTCTGTGTTTAAATATATGACTGTGACATGTAGCGGAGATCAGGACTCTGTCGTACCTCTAATGAGTACACGCACATTGGTGAATAATCTGGCTGCTTCTCTGCAACTAAATACAACAGTTCCCTACAGTGTCTGGTTTCAAGGAAAGCAGGTAATGTTTAATATAAACACTATCGAATTCATTATGCAAGCTTATTATTGTTCAAATAATCTCATTTTAGTTACAACTGAAGAAATCTATAATTGCCATGGTTGTTATTTTTTTGCAGGTGGCAGGATGGGTGCAGGTTTATAGAAATGTTTTATCATTCGCAACAGTGAGAGGAGCATCTCACCTAGTGCCGTTTTCACAACCAGAGAGATCTCTGGTATTATTCAAAGCATTCCTGAACGGCCAACCTCCTCCCAGCATCATGGTGTAAACAGTTAATCGCATAGCAATAACTAGATTCACTGGGCACTAAACCAATTGTTGCGCAGTAACTAGATTGTGCCCTTTAAACCGAAAGTCAATTCAAGATGGTGTTATTTGGTTACTATTAGTTTCTTTATAGTACTATTATGTTAGTTTGTACGGTTAAATAGGTTGTAGGGTTATAAAAAGTTTTAAAATATAATCGCTATTACAAAAGAGTGAAAGACGTTCAGTTCATAGTAATGCTTTATATCTTTTAATGTGGTGTTCCATATTAAGCTTTCAATATTTTATATACATTTATATATATATTTGACACATTGACAATGTTTTTTGGTAAATTGATAATGTCTTTTTAGTAAAGAATGAGTCAATTATTTTTATTTTTATTTTTTGGTAAGTAAGAAGATAAGCATTATATTAAAATAAAAAGAAGAGAATTACATCCAGAAAGACTTCCATCTACACCATACAAAATCATCCCCACCTAACCTACTTGTAGTTCTTACCGTCTGTTTCACCTAGAACCAGATACTAAGAAAAGGTAAAGCCAAACTCCAACAAACTACTAACATTAAAGGAAGAAAGAGGCTACGAGTAATTTAGACTAAAGGAATTAAGAGCCTCTGACAACCACAGAAAAAGCAAAAGCGAGCCCAACATGGCCTTCTTAGAGCAGTTTATACCGGAGGTCTGGGATCTGCCCTTGGCACGAGCTATCCTCCACTAGCTTTTGAGCTACCACTGGAGGAGGCACTAGAGGGATCTGAAAGTCCATATTTTTCATGAGGAAATCAACTTTAAGATTTATGAATAACTAATATTTAATAATTAAAAGTGATGAATAACTAACATGTTTTATGTTTTAAAAACATTAGATTAAATATAGTTATAATAATTCTAATCTAAGATGGTGAAAAAATAAATGAATTTTGAATTTTGGTTTTGAACTTTTTCAATATTTATTACATAAATTTGGCATAGATATTAATGGATTTCAATGTTCCGTCGAGGTAAATCTATGTTGAGGATTAAAATAAGTTGTTCTCTTTATGTTTTTTATTGGATTTTAGCGTTGGATAGTTGGGTTTGAATTAAGAATTTGCACTATTATTCTGTGACAACTGGGACATAAGCTATAGAAGAACATAACGTATGGAATAACACATTTATGAACAAAAAGTTTTCTTATTTAATGGACACCAAAACTAGGAATTTCGGTCAACCCGTTTGAGCTCATCATAACCTTCCATGAAATAATTTCAAAACATTAGCCTTAAACTAATACGTCTAAACAAGAACTTGTATTTGATAATTTCAAAGCGGTCTCATTTAAATCATATTTAATAATATTAATGAATTTACCATTTGGGGATTAGGTTTTAGTTTGTAGGTTGTGAACCCATGCCAATATGTATTGCATGCTTCAATTCCTATATATGGAAATCCATGTTTATCTTAAGAAATTGAGCGTTGTTAATAATGTTTAAAAATGATGGTGAAATAATATTAGACAAGAGTTTCAGTAATCAAATTTCTTCTTGGGTTTCATCAATTGAAATAAGGATGAACCAGTTGATTAGCTCACAGTAGCGCTCATAGTAGCATAAAAAGTATGACAAACGAGATTTATGTATTCGATATATTTTTGAAGAAAACCATCTTATACAATAGATCTGATAAACTAACCATAGATGATTGCACAGTCCTCCTATTTTTCCCAGTGTAATCTCACTATAGAAAAGGTGAAATTCTATACAACTTTTAGTCATAAAACAATCATATGATAAATAAGGAACACCTTAAGCATAAAAAGAAAATCTAGGGAAAGTTTCGGAAGCTTTCACAAGCAAAAACTTTGGCTCCCTTGCATATATATCATGAGATGCTCCAACTTATAAGGAGAAAAATAAAAGGAGAAGCATCACAGACCAACTCTTCCCCAGGATCATAACATGCAAATCCAAAAAACAAAAGACCAGATAATTTTGCAAGCCCTCACTAATCAACCAGGGCACTTTGCATGTTGGATCGCATGTGATCACAACCTCAAAAAAACGACATGATCATAAATGAAG
Organism: Pseudotsuga menziesii; assembly: GCA_001517045.1. Classification (NCBI taxonomy): domain Eukaryota; kingdom Viridiplantae; phylum Streptophyta; class Pinopsida; order Pinales; family Pinaceae; genus Pseudotsuga; species Pseudotsuga menziesii. Next base: position 165,178 of record LPNX010931578.1, read on the forward strand.
AAATGCTACAATTGGATATAGGAGAATTGACTTCCTCAGTATGCAAGAAGCGTGTACTTTATCTCTCCCAAGAAAATCCATATGCTTAAGGAAGCTCTGGAAAAATCCCAAGCAGATTAGAAATTACGCATTCAGAGTACTCAAACATAAATGAAAAAAAAAGGCCAAGCTTTCTAAAACACGAGAGAGAAAGACAAACTTACAATAGCTAAACATGCTAGGAAGTATATTAGTGGAATAGTGATTATATGCCCAGCTTACATAATTATTTTCCTCTGGGCCCATTGCTTCCCAATGAAGCTGATTTCCAGAAATGTAAGGGGAATCAACAACCCCTCAAAACACTGAATTCTTCAGAAAAAGATAACTCAGGATAAACCAACTATGCTAATGATACATGAAACCAAATGCAATAGTGTAGCTCTATGTTCTATTTTCTCTAGGATATGTAAAGGTAGTGAAATAATGGGAATTGATGCCTAGTGCGCTTAATGAAGGCTTGCCCTGATATGGAACAATTCGTAAATAACACTTAATAATTTTCAAGCAACTCAAAATTCCTTCTTGACATCATTCCATCCTCTTGGAATTGGCATTTATGGACAACTTACCAATATCTATGCTCCTCAAGCCTCTAATCATAAAATTCAATTACTTGAATACCTTACTTGGCTACAACATCAAGCTCCCCAACAAGCATGGATCTTAGGAGAGTGATGAGTGCTCAACCAAGAAGATCTTGTTTTTAAAGAATTTATTGAGCCATGCCAATTGATAGATTTTAAAACATCCAATGGTCTTTTTACCTAGGACAATAAAAGAGGAGGCACACGACATATTGCTTCAAGGCTGGACAAATTCCTAGCTTCATAATTATGAATCAGAATCTCATGGAGCACGTTGTACAATGCATCGATAGTCTTATTGGAAAGTAAAAGATTGAAATTGTATTATTTAGGTTTTAAAAGTTAATATTTAATGCGCTGTTATCATGTGAGAATCATATTTATTTCTCATGATGTTGAGCTCAACATCAGCAATAAAACAAATTTACAATAAATTATATCTATAACTTTGTTGCTTCCAGTCTATGGCCCTGACGTCACGGGCACCAAAGCGCAAGATAGACCTAAACGAAAAAAATTATAGATTAGCGGATTGGACATAATAAAATTTTAAAATTCAATTTACAATTATAAAATATCATCTCTTCTTTAAAGGAAAACAAAGGCGGCTATTCCACACACGAAGGACGAAACTGCCTCATCGAAATGGGCGATGTTGGAATCTTCATGTAATGATGTAACCAACAAGTTCAAAATATTGGAAAAATTTTGAAAGCTTGGAATCATTCTGCTAACAAACTGGCATCTGGTATTTGGAAATTAAATAAATAAATCATTGCAACCAATGAATCTTGTTGACGTGGTGGCTTCAGAATTTGTAAAATAATCGAACCAATCACCCTCACTTTCAAAGTGGATGAAAAGAAAAATAAATACCTGTAAAATCTTTAAAGAATGAATTCAGAAGAATGCACGTTGTAGATCATCTTCTTTATTATTATAATTACTTTGTTTTGGTTTTCAAATTTGCATAGCATCCATCTCACTCTGCTATGCTAATTGGTTATATCCATTACACTTTTGTTTATCTCATTCATCGATATTTCTGAATAAGAGTGAAGTTACCAGGATCCAAACGCATCAAAAAATATTCATTGTGTATATGAGTGTTGAACACTTGCACAAAAAGATCTAGCTAGCAAGAGAAAACATACAGCTTGCAAAATAGAAAAATAATGAAAAATAGAGAAAGGAATGAATGAATTATGTTTTGCAAGCTGTGTGTTCTCTCTTGCTAGCTAGATCTTTCTGTGCAGGTGTTCAACACTCATCTACATGGTATCAAAGCATAGGTCTGAGGTTCAATTCCCCCGAGCTATGCTGGAGGCGGAGTGTTGGAGTATTGGTACAACCTCCACATGGTGTAACCGCCGCACCTCTTCGAATATAAAACAAGTGGACTAACTGCCACTCCTAGTGATAGGGCATTCTACTGGGTTTCAAATGTTCATAAACATAGATTTGCAAGTTTTGATGTAACGACAAAGCTTGCATGGTATCAGAGCATAGGTCTCAGGTTCAATTCCCTTGAGCTATGTCGGAGGCGGGGTGTTGGAGTATCGGTACAACCTCCACATGGTGTAACCTCTGCACCTCTAGGAATATAAAACAAGTGGACTAACCGCCACTCCTAGTGATAAGGCCTTATGTTGGGTTTCAAAATTTTCATCAACATCTGCAAGTTTTGGTGTAACGAAAAACCTTACATGGTATCAGAGCTGAGCTCTTAGGTTCAATTCCCCTGAGCTACGCCGAAGGTGGGGTGTTGGAGTATTGGTACAACCTCCACATGGTGTAACCGTTGCACTTCTGGGAATATAAAACAAGTGGACTAACCGCCACTTCCGGTGATAGGTCATTGTGCTAGGTTTCAAATGTTCATCAACATCTGCAGGTTTTGGTGTAACGACAAACCTTACATGGTATTAGAGCATAGGTCTCAGGTTCAATTCCCTCAAGCTACGCCTAAGGAGGGGTGTTGGAATATTGATACAACCTCCACATGGTGTAACCGCCGCACCTCTGGGAATATAAAACAAGTGGACTAACCGCCACTTCTAGCAATAGGGTCTTGTTCTGGGTTTCAGATTTTCATCAACATCTACAGGTTTTGATGTAACGACAAACCTTACACATTGTAGGACATTTTCTTATTGGCTTTTATCTATGCTTTACCACATTTTTTATCACATGCTATTTCGTGGATACCACTTAGCAAATTATAGTGGCTTCCTTTATTATATCATAGCATCAATTGGACATGTAGGTGACTTGGTATTTGAAGAAGCTGACATAAAGTAGGCTTATAGAAACAATTTTGTTAGGGAAAGAGTGCCTTCTAACCTACAATGGTCTTTTTGACCTAGGCACTCAATATATTGCTTCAAGACTAGACAGATTCCTAGATTCATAATTTTGAATCAAAATCTCATTGAGCACGTTGTACAATACACCAATCCAACAATGTCTTGTTGGAGAATAAAAGAGTGAAATTTTATTATTTAAGTTTGAAGAGTTAATATTTAATGCCTCGTTATTTTGTCAAAATCATATTGATTTCTTATATGGATATTTTCCACAATGGTTACACACGTTATCTTAGCATCATAGATCTGGCATAGGATGTGATTCAATGTTTATCTTACTGCTCAACACTTTGGGAAGAATCTCTAAGATTTATCATTGGTTTCCAATAGAACCCACCATTAACATTAATTTGCAATCAATTATATTTGGTGGGCACCAAAGCCCTAGGTAGAAGTCAGCAAAACAAACCAATAAACAATAAAGGAAAAAGGATCAAACACGCCCAATAAAGGGAAACTATCATACTAAGCATTGAAGTCCTATTTCATTTATTCTTTAAATGTATAAAGAAGCACGGTTATTTGATGTTATTACTAGTTCTATTCAAGTCACTTAATTCATTGTGAGTTTCAAATGAATATAATAATTATATTTATTTTAAGTTTTTGAGCACAAATTTAATCTAAAAGTTTGCAATTGTGCCTTAAAAACATTTCAAACTTTCTTTCTTCTTTTTCATAACAAGATAAGTTTGTGTTGGAAACATAAATTTTAAAATATATTATTTTACTTTGTATAAATATATGATATCTATCCTTTTATAGAAGGGTTCAATTATCACATACCATAGGACACTAGAAAAACTCATATTTTAGTAAATAATCAAATTTGAATGGTACTAAAAAAAATTAAAGTGAATAAAAAATTTGCTTTGTATCAAATATAAGTGTGAATTGTATGGTACTAAACTTATTTTTTTAGTGCAAATTTTGATTCTATTTAAGGGTGCTAGCTCAATGGAAGAGCACATGCCTTATACACAAGAGGTTGGCAGTTCGATTCCTCCTCACCCTATCTACATAAATCAATGACTAATTAAATTATCAATAAACATCAACAAGAATCAATTTATCACTCATTTTTAGTCATTTTTTTTGTCACTTATCACTCATTTTGTACTAGTGTGAGATACCTCCTTTTCTTATGACATGTCCCAAGTACTCGATTCTACTCTAATAGAATGAACACTTACTTAGCTTGGCATACAACTGATGTTCTATGAGTACCCGCATCAACAACCTTAGATGCTCCTCATGTTCTTGTTCTGAATCGGAATAGATGAAGATGCCAATACAATCACAAACTTGTCCATGTACTTTTTGAAAATTTTGTTCATCAAACACATGAATGTTTTTGGTGCATTTGTCAATCCAAAAGGTACCACTCTAAACTCATAGTGTTGATACCTTGTTCTGAATGATGTCTTATAGATTTCCTCATTCTTAATTCTTATTTAGTGATACCCGGACCTCAAATATATCTTTGAAAATACCTTGGATCCATTTAGTTGAGAAAATAATTCATCAATACCTGGGGAAAAGTATACTTGTTTTTTGTTGTGGCTTTGTTTAAATGTTTATAGTGTACACAAATTCTTAGAGTTTCATCTTTCTTCTCCACAAACAACATGGGAGCTCTCCAAGTTGCACACTAGGTATTATGTAACCATTCATCAAAAGTTATTCTAACATAATCTAAATCTCTTTCAAATCTGGTGTACTCATCTTGTAAGGTCCATTAGACGAAGGGACTCTTTTGGCACCAAATAAATAGAGAAGTAAATCTTCCCTTCCGTTGGCATTCCTAGTATTTCTTGAAAAATGTCTGCAAACTACTATAGCATTAGATACTCGTGCAATTTTTCTTATTTTCCTTCTTTAGGCTCATGTACATGGGATGCATACAAATGAAAACCCTTCCTGAAGCACTTATTCAATTGTAGAGTTGTGACAACCTTTCGTGAAGCACTCGATATATCTCTTACTATCACCTAATTTCCTAAGTTCATCTAACCATGAATAAGTCTTGGTGTAACAGTCGAGTATGGCATGATGTGCATCCAACCAATCCATACCAATCAACATATCATACGAAGCCAAGGGAATGATATTCAAATATGCAAAAGTATTTGCACACCATTCATGTCCAAAATGACACTTCTTTATTGGTTTTGTGACTTTTCTCTTGGTACTTGTAACCAACTATACTAGACTTGTTACTTCAGGCTTACTTTTCTTCAGGTAGCATCTCTCAACTATGTTAGATGCAATGTAAATATGGATATATCTAGAATCAATCAAAATAACTATAGGTACATTACCAATGATACTTACTACCTCAATCATCCTGGACAAATGATCTGCTTGTCTTCCATCCAAGGCTGCATAAATTCTTGAAATACCGCTTCCAACATCACCAACAGTTGAGGCTTGAATGTTATGAAGGATTTCCATTGTGCTTCCCTTAAGAGGCCACTTATTGGCATAGTGATTTCCTTTACATGTCCAACATTGAAAAGGTGGCCTTTATATTTTGTATTCTTCACCTTTGGGTCTGCTTCAATCAAGTTGTCTTTCTTGATTTCTATTTTTGAATGTTGGAGGCTAAAAACAGTTCTTCCTATGATCTTACGTGTCTTTCTCCATCTCTTTCCAATTCTTTTGATAACATGATTTGTTCTTATTTTGATCATATAGGTGCTTTTATTTCCAAATTACACGTTTGAGATTCTTTGGTTTATCATAATATATCTAGTCTTTGTAGTAATCTCGTAGAGAAATCAAGAATATTTGAATCTTCACATTTTCTTCCTTTACAAAATATGCATAATTCAATAGTTCTAGGAACATTTTTGGCATACGATTCCATGGTTATGCTTCCCATATTGAGTTTGAAGAATTTTTGCATTTTCTTGTCATAATAATGTTATAAGAGGTACTCTTTTTGGAGTACTTCTTCAACTTTCACCATGATATTCTAATCTTGATTGATGTTTTTTTAGATTTACTAATTGATCCCACCAAATGGATTCCTTACCATGTAAGTGATAAATGGATACCCTTGCTTCCATATTTAATGAATATTAATGCAAAGAGAAAAAAATTATGAATCATAACATCCATTCTTCTACATCTTCTCCTTTCTTAGATTCTCCATCAAAGGTAGGATGCTTGATCCTTCTTAGTTCACTCACTAGTTCATTATGAGTAAATATCCTCTTCTTAAATATTACTGGGAATATCTCTGGTCTTCTTTATAAGATTCTTGATGAATATTTTTTCTTCTTCTCTCGAGAGGGTTTATTATAAGGTCATTTTGAATGTGATCTATATTTTCCATGATCTCTTCTTGGTTCATAATGTCTAGTTTCCATATTGTTTCTTGGAGTTTATCTTTGAGTTTCTTGTAGTTGTTTCAAGATTTGCATGATATGTCTCTAGGTATGTATGATACTTTCATCATCTTGTTTGCAAGTTCTCACTTCCATCTCCAAATTTTTCACTGATTTTTCCAGATCTAAGGTTTCAACACTTCTTTTCATCCTACTTCTTCTACCTACCCATCTTTTAGGACTTAAATCAGGAAACTATTCTTTAGGTTTTAAGGTATCTATCCTTCTTCACATTCCATCAATGGTCTGTGTAGCTGAGATTTGATCTCGAAATTCTGATTTCTGAACTGTATCCTTCACTTGTTTGTTTAGGATTTTTAAAATGTTTGGTTCAGTTTCACAGTGTATGTTACTACATGTTCATTACCAACCGTCATTAACACATCACATATATCATTCAAAACATATATATCTATCATAAATTGCAGGAAAAAACACAAAGTTGTAATTTTGTAGAAGACCCAACAGTCTCGATGTTGAACCTAAGCTATGACCCCACTTTGTAATGTACCCGACCCCAAATCACACCATAGAGGTCAGGTACATCACCTGAATGTTAAGGGGAAAGGATAAAACTAAATAATTCATGGTAGAACAAGTTTAGCTGAGGCTAATCCAACATGTCAAACAACCAACAAATTAAACCCACCATCATTTTTAAATGATATGCACAAAACCAATGCAAATAATTCCCCAAGCAAAACTATACAAGGCAATGCAACCAAGGAAACTAACCACATTTGAGTAATACATGCACAAGTAGGTGAAAATTAAGATACATAGATACATAATGCTAACATTCACAACTTAAACCACCTAAAATTAGATCTACAATAATTACAAAAAGTGGATTTAAAACACCAAATAAATGAGAATTGCAAAACTTAATAAATCCATTTTACTACACTAAATAAATTGATATTATGACACTAATTTCATACCATTTAATCATGAGTAGATATCATATATGAAAATATATCACCTACCTCCATATGAAAATCATATCTATCAACTATCACCTACAACCATACCATAGAGATACAGATCGGATTCCATAAACACATCTACAATAGAAAATTTACGGTAAATAAATAAATAATGAATAACTTATCTTAATATGAGGAAACTTGATTCTACAGGAAAATGTTCTAGCCATCCTAAGACCAGCCATATTCAACATCTTTCAACATGTATGCCACCCTTGGTTTGAGGCCCTGGATCCACGAGATAAGGGTCTCTCAAATTAATAGGGTGTGCTCAACCTCAATCTGGTAAACAATGCCACATAAAAACAGTTGTATCTCAGTCAAATGGAAACTTGTTTCCATGAAATAAAAAGTGTTCCATACTAGAAATGTCACTTTAGATGCAATGGAATGGGTCTCATGACTAAAAAATTCTCAGAAATAGGAAAACTAGAACATATGGTTGTGACCTTTACAGGAAACCCATGGTAAAGCTTGAGAAATATCAACACCTTCCCTAAAAAATTACAATCCCTCAAGATATCACCATACACTATCGAGATTCATGTGCAAGACCAAAGTAAATACATGTAATGGTCCTTGAGGTACTTCGGTGTTCAATCTATCCAGACTACAGTCTAGAATATATTAGTCTTCATACCTCATTACAAGGCATTCAATCCTTCTTCAAGCTATTATAATCCATCCATAGGCACTCTAAATATCCGAGGAAGCAACTATAACAATCCAAGAGGAACTAGAGAGACCCAATTCAAATCCCTTTATAGGAATTTGAGTCCACTGGTTAAGGGTTGACTCAGGTTAATTGGAGAGAGGCCACATTAGTTACTAGAATAACTACTAGAACACCAATTCGAATTCCCACCAGAGATAACTCAAATTCTAAAGAGAAAACACTCCATCCAACCCACTCAATCATGAAGGAGGAACTCGAAGAGATGGAGAGAAATATACACAAGCAAGGAGATTCCTTTCTGGAATAGAAAATGGTGTCATAATGAAGGAGGACTTACACTTTTCAAATGTCATGGCGAAACTTATATCCAATGAGGGCACACATGTACAAGTGGGGGATTACAAAATGAAGTGTAACCTCCAAAAAGGAGTTACAAAACCACCAAAGGTGGACATTTTACAAGTGGGATCCACCTAGGAACCAAGGAGTGCGCATTCACCAATGAATGCCTCCTAGATCGTGAATTAGGCTTAATAGTACCAACATAGGCTAAAATAATAAAAAATATGAAACAAAGAGTGTTGTTAGGTAGATACACAAATCCTAGTCGCCAACCCCCTCAAATGTGGAATCCATTCCCCCATTTCTTGTTAGTTGTCCATGTTGAGCCAATTATTAATTAAATACTAATAAAAATATTAATTAAAAAAAATAATGTCCAAAGTCTGTAGTATAGGCACCTATTGTCCCAATAACTACAATAAAAACATAACACATATGTCCAAGGGTTTAATACTCTAAGGACATTACATCTAAAAATCACCAAAATTATCCAAAAACTATATAAATTCCTTATAGTTTTGAATTTTTTTATAACCACCAAACATTCTATGTTTGAAAATTTAAGAAGTAGTAATATTTGCCAAGTTTTCTACAATTGGAGAAAATTATGGATCCTTAAAAATTTTGGTGCCTCTATGTACTATACTAGTGTGTACATAGAAATACCACCAAAACACCGTAATTTCACCAGGAGATCACATCCTTTACTAGTCTCTTAGCCAGATCCATGCCCTTCACCAGTTTTATACTCAATTCCAATAATCAACCCCACACAAACTTAGCTAGTTTGGTATCCACAATACCCACCCCACACAACATTTAAAAGGTTCTATTCCATTGTGTGTGTGTGTAGAAACACTACTCAAACCCTTCTATTCTATTGGAACGTTACACAAATTTTACTGGATCCCAATCCACTCGGTCCTCAACACTCTACCCACTTCTCAAGGATTACAACAATTCAAGTAGGACAAACAACCAAATGCGGTTTACCTTCAGAACAACAAATGTCTCGCGTAGACTAAACTAACTTAGTGTCACATTACCACCCCACACAACACCTAGAAGATACCCCTTCACCGCTCCATAGTCCCTTAGGCATCAAATTCCTATAGGTTTTATACTAGTGTGTGCATAGAAAGACCACCCAAACCCCAAATAATTTGTCTATCGACTCTATTTTAGCAAGGCTTACAAATATTGGATACACATAACCAATGGATTCAAGTAAAAACTTTGTTTGTTGTCCACAAATCCCTATGATGTACCAAGATTATTAGGATATTATACTCAAGTTAACATCAAAAACAATGAATGAGGACTTCATGACGTGTGACTCAACAATCGAGGGTACTCTCATGGCCACTAGGTTCCTAAATAAGGATAGAATTTTTTTCCCATTTTGCTAAAAATTATTGAGAAAGTTCTAGGAATAGATTATATTAATTAGTTCTTCAACATGAATGTAGGGCATGCATGCTCAAACTAATAACTTTGAAATTCGATACCATTGGAATGCTTATGTTGAAAGAGGAACACATAAAAATTGCACTCTCTAGTTTTCTCTTCACCACACATTCCTAACAACAAACCAAAGATTATATACACTCTCCAATCTGTCAATATTTAGGTTAGGATTCCTATCAGGAAAATGTCAACTCTTTATCCACTGGTGATGTTGATAGATTGTCAATGGATAACATGACTTGCACTCCAAGAAGGGAAATACAGATACACCCTTGATGGATTGAGTTACTTGACCACAAAGTTGATTAATTGATTTTCTGATAGGCTAACCGTCAAGCTTAATGACAAACTTACCACACGAAACCCTGACTAGCGAGTAATTTAAGGATGAATTCAATTCGGCTTGTTGCTTACCCAATAAGAAACTTCCATTCCTAGTTATATAGGGAAACTGACACTTAACTAACACTACTCCGTCACAAGGAAATCAGACACACTTTTGTTTCTGCAAGACAATAATTTTCTCAACTAGCTTCCTCTTGGAAGCATTAAATAATTAGGGTGCATGGGTCAAATTGACACCTAATAGATCATCAATCCTCTCTAAGACACTTGGATCTCACCTATAGGCTTCATGGATCCATTAAATCCCTTCATATCCTTAAGGTAATCACCTCTCTTGATCGTGTTTCCTTGTATTGTTAATCATGTATTTCTTTACACTATCATGCTCAAATACATCACATTTTCAATACTACTACACTTGACCACTGCATGGTTTTCAAACTACATTACTTGTTCACACACACACATATTCAGGATTTCCATGGTAGGGCCTTTTCCTTTAGCTCCTCACCATGTTCCATCAACAATATTACATCCATTACTTAGTTTATATCAAGGGCCAAAACTAGGGATGCTACATTAATCTTGTTATGTATAAGTATAAACATTGAAACAAAAAAAAATATTATTGATTGGGTTGTGTGTGATGTTTTTTGTTTGTAGATACTATAGGATTAGTAGGTAAACCATTGGTTATTTTCTATTTCAATAGAGTTTTGTTACATGAAATACATATAAATTCATTAGAAAAGAAGTTTAGATTACCGTGAGGAATACCAGATATTGAAACAAGAACAAAGATTTATTTTATAAGTCTAGGATTTAGGGAATTTAAAAAAAAATTGCTTTTCTATATTTGAAGTTTGTATGTGGAAATCCACATCACAAAAGAAAGTGGATCAATTTTTTCCATTATTATTGAAAGAATGAGGATGAAAAGGAACAATTTAGACTTATGGGTGATTCCATGAAGATGGGTAACACTTTTTGGCCAAATGTGGCGATGAAAACCTGATTTTTTACTCATGTGCTAGATAGAAGCCTTCAAAATGCATATATGCCATGCGAATTTTGACTTGCAGTAAAAAAACAAATTGTAGAATATTATGTTGGATTCATAGTGATATTTTTTTTAAAATATTCCGATGTCATTCAATGTGTGAATTTTTGCATTTAATGAACTGTGTGACCTTAAAAATTTGAAGAAGCTAATAAGNCTGGTGAATCTAACGGTATCAACTCCGCTCAGTTATGTGCTAGGTTTGGTAGGGTTTACACCTCTGCAAGGAACAAGAAATTTTCCATTTGTTTGAATGAGGGCTAAGTCTGTTTTTTTAAGCCCTCGACCGAGGTATGAACCTCGACCGAGGTATTTAAATACCTCGGTCGAGGTATTTAAATACCTCAACCGAGGGTTTGTAAATCCCGCAATACCTCTGTCGAGGTATTTAAATACCTCGACCGAGGTATTTATATACCTCGGTTGAGGGCTTAACAAGCCCTCGACCGAGATATTAAGACCTCGGTCGAGGGCTTAACAAGACCTCGACCGAGGTGCGTTTTTCTGTTTTTGCTGAAATTCGCTTGCCAAAAAGTGTTACCCAGGTCCGTGGATTCACCCTTATATTAACACAAGATGATTGTTCTCAGATATACAGAAAGGGTTTTGATGGTTTTAGGAATCAATTTGTATATCTTAAACCTTTAAATCAAGTTTGAGAGATTTTCATCCATGGTTATCATGCTAGAAATCCAGTGGTTGTAGATGACTACAAATAAAAACATGTTTATAATGATGAAGGGAATTGTATTATAAAAAAAAATTATACTTGCCACAATGTCAGTGGCACATTCTTATTAGATTAATTGTGTCCTTTCTTACTACACAATGGTGTGAGTGATGTGAGGCCAATTGTAAAAAGTATGGAAATAGTTTGTTAAATAATATAGCTAAATTTTGTTTGTCACAAATAAAGTCTTTGTATTTTTGTATATTGAATTGTGTGATTACAAGACTTGTGTCGAAAGTGTCAAAATCAATTTTAAAAATCGCAAATTTAAGGAGAATCATTTTCTAAAATTTATATTGTCAAATTGGAAAAGTGCAAAAACTAGATTCAAAAGTGACAATATCAAAGGTAAAAGTACACTTTTTGAACCTAAAATTGGCACTTTTGGAACTAGCTTTTTCACTTTAGAAGCCTTACTTTTGGGGTTTCAAAAAGGATTTTTTAACCTGTATTCAAAGGGACTTTGACTAGAATAAATCCAAATTTATTGAAATAGGAATTTAAACCCTAAAATAAAGTATCTATACGGTAGTCTCTCCTCTAAACATTTAAAAACATATGGATGAAAACATAAATCACAATTAACTATTCCTTTAAAAATTACTTCCCCATTGCTAACTATACTGTCCTATTAAAAATAAATTAAAATCCATGTTGGAGTTGCTACACTTTCTCTTACAAATTGCAAATAAAGACAAATTAGTAGGTTAGAGGAAAAAAGGTTAAAAAGCCTACAAAATTTGAGAAACAACAACAATGTGAACATACCTAAAGAGGATTGTATTTTGGCATTAACCTTGCAATCATACACACATGTAGCTCCAACAATTATGTCCTTTGAGTGTTTAAAACTATATAACTAAACATCAAAACAAAGTCTTTTGAGAACCAAACTTTATAAATAAAACAACACTCGTGAAGCCAATGATTCTCTCCTCTAAGCATTTAAATATGTTTGACCAGAGCATTGACCCTTCTCTCAGCTACAACCTTATAGAATCTATAGGAGCAATGTACTTTACAAATCACTATGAGGAGATGTTATCACAATGTTACGGGTGTGTGTAAGTTGTTGAGGGTCTCTTTTGACGCATTAGATGCAATAGAAAACTGAAAAAATAGGCATCCATCAACTTGCATGGATATTTTGAGACACTTACACAATGAATCTTGCGATGAGTAAAAAACAAGAAATGTAGAAAATTGAATGATGTTTCCAAATATATAATTTTTTTCTATTGAAAATGTTGTTAACTATCTAAAGTTAGATATTTTTTGGACAAATTATAAGGTATATGTTTTTGTGGGTGCAGCCTCTAAGAGACTAAATGATGGAATACACTTACGAAAACCGATATACATATAGAGAACATATAGTACTAGTGCATGACTATTTTTCCAATAATGAAAATAATATTTTTAAATTTGTTTGAATTGTCTAAGAGATCAAACCTCAAAAATGGTACGTCAATTGTGGGTGCATTGTTTGAATGTCTTAATGCAATTATTTGGAAATGGGTTTTTTATAGCATATAGAGGATGGTGTTCTTTAGTGCACCATACAATTTTTTTTAAATGGTTGAGAAACGAAAGAGATATGGACAAAACACTAACAATGTGTTTTTTGATTTGAGGAATGATGACAGAAGATAAATAAGAAAAAATTATGTATTCTTGTTAAAAGTTACATATTTGGAATCTGCAAAAAAAACCATATATGTTTCTAAAATCTCATAAAAAATGGAGGTGTGCAGCATACTCATATGGACGGCTAAACATGAGCATATTGAAAATTTGGATATAATGTTGAATTAGTCATGGTTTATCATACTCCAAGGCATAGACATGTTGAATCCAAACCAAATTCCGAAGAAGACACATAGGCATAAGAATTCGATGCAAGCATGGGTGGAGGCTTGGCCTTATCATTTGGAGGGAATACATTTTTGAATTTAAAGAAATGGCATGCTCGTTATTGTGAACAATAACACATGCACATTAATAAAAAATAGAGGGCATTTTTATGAATCACAATGCACATGCATTTTTATCTACTACAATGAGTTTGCTTTTGTAATTTATACCAATACTAAAATTATTTTATGTCCCCCTCAATCCCCTCCCCCTAAATCTAACTAATCCCCGCTCCTCCTGTCATACATTTAACACCCCCTCCCCCTCTCTCTCCCTAACACCCCATCGCCCCATTCATTCTCGCTCTCTCTCACATGCCTATGTCCCCCCTCCTCCACTCTCTCTCACTCCCCAACTCATCCATATACACCTAATC
>LPNX010931629.1:4029-16487 GCA_001517045.1 Pseudotsuga menziesii
CCCTTCTGTTCTGTATGTATGGCTAAGACTCTGCTGTCTAGTACTATCTGAACTGTCTTCAAATATGGGATATCTGAAATCTACTTTGTATTTCTTTCCACTACGTGTACGTCCAATGTCATCGAAATTACTCTCAAACTCTTGTGACATTACAGTTTGTTAACTTATTGATCGAAAACCATATCCATTACTCCTTTTTCATGTAATAACATCTTAATGGACAAGTTTAAATATTTTAGGTACTTACCGCGATATCCTTTGAAGAAGTACCGCTTAGCCTCGCTGAAGCTTTTTCTCTGTTCAACTGCAAACTCTGTGACGAAGCCTTCTAGCACACTCACCAGCCAGAATTCTATTGTCCTCGTAATGGGATTATCAAGGTTCTTCACAGTCTGAATCCACTCCGGTTTCCATACAATGTTTCTTTTCTTCTTGAATATGTTCTTATCAGTCAACTTTGATAACCAGTCGTAAATCTTGTTTCCATAGGTCGGAAAAAATATCGTATGCAGGTCTGTAAAGATATGTTTTTGTAACCAGTCCTCTGTACTCAGTCTAGGACTCTTGTTCTCATGTTCAGTAAATGTTTTCTCCTTAGACCCAACCCACTGGTTGAGTTCATCTCTAGTAGGATGCTAACAGAACATCAGTGCTAAGTTTGTTCAGTCCCAGCAACAGAACCATTTGTTGGTCACTATGGGCAGACCCAGGTTTACTGTAATGTACCAACAACACCCCTAGCTCACTGGCCCTTTCGGTGACAGACCACGAAGTGGTCTGAAGTCTCACCCGAAGTGATTCTAATAGGTTGGCCAAAGACTCAAGTTTCTTTGACCAAGTTCTGTAGCATACTGTGTGCGCCTCGTAGCTCTTCTTAACCCACGAGGTCTCTCTTCGTGATGCGCAGCTTCCTCTTACTTGCGATGACTCTAGCCCTTATCGCATCGCCGCGTCCTAAGCAACACATAACTATCTCCTATGCTCTATCCTTAACCTGTGGTACCGTGCACCACAATTCCTCTGATGGTGCGATATGACCTCCTTGCGATATCCTACCGCTGCGGCTCAGCGTACCTAGCATTACTTGCGTTTGACTTACAGGACTCAACATACAAGGCTTCTTTACACTGCGACTCTTAACTGTCTTGAGTGAAACATAGACAAATTCTTATACAGAATACTTAAAGACTTCAACCTGCATTTATCCTCCTATAATGTTGAGAACTGAATAACACATACATACATTTAACTGTAAGCAAAGTTCATGTAATGAGTGACAGATACAACAAGTAAACACAATCACATGAATTAATCACATAACACTCTGATTTAATGCGGTTCACTTCCAGGGTAGAAGCTACGTCCACAGAACTGTGTTTATTATATCTTGAGAGAGTACACAGTTCTGCTGCAACCTATGTGCAGCTAGAGATCTTCTGGGTAACTCCGCACTCACTGCTTGGAGCCCTTCTCTCCTAGATCTCTTCTCTATATCTATATTTCCTTCTTACAATATTATCTCTCTCTCTCTGTAAATCCCTACGGATTGTTACATACATGCTCGATGAGTTAGTTACTGGTTACAGTAAGATAACTATTACTGATACAGAACCAGAGCTTAGCTTCTATCTTTCAACTATCTAAGTGTCTACTCATCTAACTACCCAACCCTTTTACAATACAAAATACATCCCTTTCTAGGTATCCCGAAGGTCTCGCCATTACAACACTGTGGGCCTATCCCAACAGTAACCCAAAAACCCTAACTAGTGACAGTCGGCATATTTGTA
The DNA here is from genome assembly GCA_001517045.1 of Pseudotsuga menziesii. Taxonomy (NCBI): domain Eukaryota; kingdom Viridiplantae; phylum Streptophyta; class Pinopsida; order Pinales; family Pinaceae; genus Pseudotsuga; species Pseudotsuga menziesii. The sequence goes on from LPNX010931629.1 coordinate 5,820, forward strand.
CTCGGGATAAGCACTTTCCATCACACCACTTCTCTCTGTAGTCTTCCATGATTCCCAGCGCTGACCATGGGTACTGTGCATCGCTTCCCTTTTCTATCCTTTGTCTTCAATACCTTGGCCTCGTTGCTCCTTTTCCTTTATGAGGGTAGCTGAGCCCTCCTATCTTCCACCGCTACCTTCAATGCAGTGGGTGAGCTCTCTCCTCTCGGCCGCTCAAGTACTATCGTCTTCTTTGACTTCTCTACCCCGATAGTCATAGTTTCTGGCTCTGCTCTGCAACTAGAAACATGCTACGGCGTCGTATCTTTACCTTATCTCTTCATCTTCGCCAAACTATCTATCTGCCAAAATGGCAGCTTTTCCTATAGCTGCGTGGCCCTACTCCAACAGAGTTTGTCTAGGGAAGCCAAGAAATGGTATAAATATTTACCTGCTAGGTCTATTCCAAACTGTGTTTTTGGAAAGATGGGATGATAAGCAGAGTCCATTACAAGTCCTTTCCCAGTACAATAATATTAATAAGGGAGGTTTTGAGTCTGTCCATGTGTTTTCCAGTAGGTTCATGAGGGTCTATAATTCAATACCTACTGATATTAAGCCTTCACCCGGTGTTGTCAAACTTCATTATGCTGAAGCCTTTGATAATGATTTTGCATTGTTGTTAAGAGAAATAAAATAAGATACTCTTCCTGCTATGTTTATAGATGCATTAGAAGTAGAATCCAAAAAGATGGCATGTGGGAAGATAAAACAAAGGGAATATGTTGATAGGAGGAAAGGTACAGAAGAACTTCCCTCTACCTTTGCTGTTTCTTCATATAATGATGCAAAATTTGAAATGATGTTGAAATCAATGGAAAAGTTAATGGATGGGCTAACTGTGGAGGCTAGACCAGTGAATTGATAACAAAATGAACCTCAAATAAAAAACCCTAATTTTAGAAGGCCCATTCCTTTCAGATCCCCATAGAATAGACAAAGAGACATGAGGAATCCAAGGAACCAAGAAGATCAACCGATAATACCACCGTTCCCTAAAAAGTATGTGGATGATAATGATGGCATAGAGTCTATTGAAGACCATATTCATCATTTTGGGGATTTGGATTCTAAAATCTATTTGACTGAGGAGGAACATATTATGTTTGAACAAGAAGATGATAATAATTTGAAGGGGGAGTTGGAATAGTATCATAAGGGGTATATGCATGTTATAGATGATGTTCAAAAGACCAAATTGAGGAGTAGAGATGTTTTTATAAATAGAGGAAGATTAAATCCAAATCAGCCTTCCAGCAGTAAGATAAATATAGAAAAAAGAAATGAAAAACAAAAATAACCTGTTGTACCTAAAGAAGTTGAAGATAGAAATAAAAAATAAAGGAACCAAAACAAACAAAGCCTATGGATGTAGATAAAATTTCTTCCATTTTTAATCTACAAAGTGAACTTGCTAAGATGAAGATTTCAATTCCTTTGAATGAGTTGCTTAGAAATTAGGAATACAGAAACACAATAACAAAGATGATCAGCAATGAGGGAGAAACTCACCCAGATAGTTTGGAATTGATAGATGACAATCCTACTATTGTCTTGGGGTCTAAGATTGATAGTGTGTATAGTGAGGATGAAGATGTACCACCTTTTTATATGAGTTTAAATGTGCATGACATGGTGTTGCATAATGCTATGCTAGATTTAGGTGCTTCACATAATTTAATGCCTAAGGGAGTGGTATAAAGTTTGGGGTTGGATATTGCAAGGCCTTATAAATATCTATATTCTTTTGATTCCAAAAGGGTTAAGTGTCTAGGTTTGATAAAGAACATGGTAGTTTTCTTGAATAAGTTACCATCTAAAACTGTGATCATGGATGTTGTTGTGGTTGATATAACTCCCAAATTTGGTATTTTGTTGTCAAGGTCTTGGACTTCAAAGTTAAAGGGAAGTTTGCAAATGGATATGTCTTATGCTACAATTCCCGTTCGAAATGAAAACAAGAGACTGTATAGTGAAAAAAGATCACCTTATGTTGTAAGAAGCCAAGGTCAACCAGAAATTCATCATGTTTATGCTGTTGATACAGACTTGGGGTCGTCTATTTTCTTCAATGATGTGTCTCCTTGGTGATTCAAAAGTTGTTGTGCCAAATAAATGTAAAAAAGGATAAAAAGGAAATAAGTGAACATGAATCTTTGGAAAGGAAACAAAAGGAAGGAGTGTGGAGGATGTATTTTCATGGGTCTGTGGCTAAAGTGGGTGTTGTCGTTGGGGTATATATAATCTCTCCCATCATATATTTTAAAGGTTACTCTTACAAGTTGGTATTTGAATGTACTAATAATGTAGTAGAATATGAGGTTTTGTTACTGGGTTTACATGCATTGAAATATTTGAGAGGTAAAAGAGTCCAAATTTTTGGAGATTCAAAAATTGTGATAAATCAGGTGAATGACAGCTATCAGACTAAGAATACCAGAATAAGAGCTTACAAGAATGAAGTATGGGATATGTTTGGGAATTATTCCATCGAACACAATGTTCAAGTGATCCCTAGATATGAGAATACAGTGGTAGATTCTCTGAAAACTGCAATTGGAAAATTTGAGACTCATACTACAGGTAAAAGAAAATACAAGGTTGACATTATGAGAAGGCCTTCCATACTAGACAATACTAAATATTGGTAGGTTTTTGAAGATGATATGCAAATTAAAATGTTTTTAGAACTGTTTGGTGAATTTATGAATACCCGCATAGATGATGAAAGTGATGACTCTTAGAATTTTCTAAATGTTGATGGAAATGAAGAAGGGATTACTGAAATAGAGAAGTTGATAAGTTCTTTGGGAGGAAAAGATATAGTCCAATTAAAAAGTAACCACATCCCAAGAGGTCTGATTCCCTTAGAGAAACGTTTTGGCCAAAAGGATGTTGCCAGGGACCCTAAGGTCAAACCTGTCCTAGACGCTGTTGAAGATAAGAATATTGGTACCAAGGATGATCCCAGAATTGTAAGGTTATCCAAGAAATTTCCTTCCAAAGAAAAGGATGAGTATCTGAAATTGATGAAGAAATACATAGATGTGTTTGCATGGAGTTATGATGGCCTCAAAGAATATGACACTTCCATTATACAACATACTATTTCAATCAAGCCTAGAGAAAAACCATTTAGGCAGAAGCTTAGAAGGATTAACCCAATGTTGTTTCCTATCGTTGACAAGGAGATCAAAATAATTATTTGATGCAAAAATAATTTTAACCCTAAGATTTTCAAAATGGGTTGCTAATTTGGTGCCTGTTAGAAAGAAAAGTGGAGAAATAAGACTGTGTGTGGATTTCATAAATTTATATAGAGTCTCCTTGAAGGGCAATTATCCATTGCCAAAAATGGACCAGATTTTGCAGAAAGTGGTAGGCTCATAGAGAATTTCTACCATGGATGGGTTTTAGGTTACAATCAGATAAAGGTGCTTCCTGAATATCAAGAGAAAACTAATTTCACCACACCATGAGGTACCTTCATGTATGCAAATATTCCTTTTGGTTTAATGAATGCAGGAGCCACTTTCCAACGTGCCATGGATATTGATTTTGCATATGAAAGAGATAGTTTTGTGGTGATTTACATGGATAATATTACTGTATATTCTAGGTCTGATAAGGAATATATCAGGAATTTGGAGAGGGTTTTCCTTAAATGCAGAAAGTATGGCATTTCATTAAATCCAAGGAAGTCAAATTTTTCTCTATAAGAAGGAAAACTTTTGGGGCACATTATTTCCAATGAAGGTATAAGGATTGATCGAGAAAGGGTGAGTGCCATTTTGATGGTAGAAGAGCCAAGAAGTAAGAAGGAAGTACAGTATTTCATTGGGCAGGTAAATTTCTTGAGAAGATTCATTCCCATCTTCGCTGAGATCCTAATGAACATCACCAATATGCTGAGAAAAGACTATGAAATAAAGTGGATAGTGAAAGCTAAGAAATATTTAAAAGATATAAAACTAGCCATTTTAGAAGCTTTTGTGCTGGTGAGTCCAAATTTTAATAAATATATTTTAGTATTCTCATATTCTTTAGATCATACTGTGGTGGCTGTTTTTTTACAGAAGAATGATCAAGGTGAAGAACATCCTATAGAATTTTTCAGTAAGATATTAAGAGATGGAAATTAAATATGATATAATGGAAAAACAAGCATATGCTTTGGTTAAATCTTTAAAGGATTTCAGAATTTACATTCTCATTCCCATGTAATTGCATATGTTCCCAACAGTGTGGTGAAGAGTATACTTATACAGCTAGATCTGGAGGGGAGAAGAGCTAAATGGATTGCAGTGCTTCTGGAATATGACATAGAAATTAATCCCACAAAGTTGATTAAAGGATAGGGATTGGCTAAAATGATGACTATTTCTCATTGTGATTCTTTACAGCTAAATTTTTTGGCTAGTCAGTCAAATCAGTTGGACGTAGAAGTGTAGGTGATGCCTGATTTCTCTATCTCTCCTTGGTATGCTGATATTGTTTATGTGTTGCAAAATTTACAACCTCGTGTAGGGTTAAGCAAAACTAGAGCAAGGTCTGTGAAATTGAAGTCCACAAAATAATGTATTATAAATCAACATCTTTATTGGAAAGATCCAGTTGGAGTATTACTGAACTATATTTTGGAAAATGAAGTTCAACAAATAGCAAAGGAGTTCCATGAAGGAGATTGTGGGGGACATCATTCTTGTAAGGTAACTGTAAATAAAATTCCAAGATCAGGATTTTATTGGCCTTCATTTTTTTTAGATGTGTATAAGGAAATCACCAGATGTCATCATTGCCAAATTTTTGATGGAAAGAGGAAAGTGGTCTCACTCCCTCTCAACCCTATATCAGTAGAAGCACCTTTCCAGCAGTGGGGGTTGGATTTCATTGGGGAAATAAATCCAAAATCCTCAGGATAACATAAGTGGATTTTAACGACAACTGATTATTTTACAAAGTGGATAGAAGCAATTCCCACTAGAAGAGCTACAGAAACAGTAATAATGGACTTCCTGGAGAATAATATCTTAGTAAGATTTGGTTTTCCTAGAATAATTGTGACAGATAATGCACCTGCTTTTAAGTCCAAGAAGATGATTAATTTCTTCCATAATTATCATATAAGTCTAAATCATTCTACTGCATATTATCCAAAGGGTAATTGACTGGCATAATCCTCTAACAAAAGTCTGGTGAGGATAATTAAGAAGCAGTTGGAAGAGAATAAAAGAGCATGGCATACAAAGTTGAAATATGCTTTATGAGCTGACAGAATCAACCCAAAGAGGGCTATTGGGATGTCACCATTCCAACTAGTGTATGGAGCTGAAGTGATTTTTCCAGAATCTCTAGGAGTACCAGTTATGAAATTGTTGCAAGACCAACATGATGAACCTAATCATATGCAAAGGAGAATAAACTAGATCATTGAACTCAATGAACTGAGAGATACAGCATATGATAAGGTACAGATACATCAGGAGAAGATGAAGAATACCCTTGACATAAAAATAAAAGAGGATATTTTCCAGATTAATGACCTGGTGTTGAAATGGGATGCCCCACATGAAGAGAAAGGAAAACATGGAAAATTTGATCATTTGTGGGTAGGCCCAAACCTTATTGCAACACACAGGGGTAATAATTCTTTTATTCTACAGTATTAAGATGGGTCATAGTATGAAGGAGGCCCATTGAATGGGAGGTTCCTGAAACATTATTTGAATTAAGGGAAAGGAAATTTTCATGTATCATGGTGTAAATACTTTTTGTATAAAAACAGTTGTTTGACCTAGGTCTTTTGCCCTGCTAGGTAGGATAGTTTTGCACCTAATCTTTTTAAGCCTTGAGTTTTTATTTCCTTTTATCCTAAGTTTTGGACTTGTTTTGAATTCATGTTTGAAACTTTAGGTATTGTTAACATTTTAATTCCTAGCTTATGCTTCTATAATTATTTCAAGTTCATTCAAAGTTTTATAGTTCTTTTAAATTATATCATATTGATTACTAAGTCAAGATGGCAACATATCATCGTTATTCAAGAATAGGGTACGCTTCCAGCTCAACAAGGATGAGAGTTTCTGTAGGTTTTCATCATGATTCTATTAGACTTTGAGCTACGTGCTCATTACCATAATTTGACATGTTCTATTGACAGAACTGGTTTCAGACACTTGGACAAAACCATCTCCTTTCATGATTTTTTTCATCACATTTTGTACTCTGAAGAAAGGAAAGTAGGGAACTATGGTTTTGCAAGAATAAGGGTTACTTCATACTCAGAGATCCTATTCTCGTGCTGCATCTACAGTTTGCAATCCATCCATGTGTGTGGATAGAAGAACTCGGCTGAGTGGCCATTTGTTGAGAACAGAACCCTCGAATGTCGAATAGATGCAGAAATTACCTCAAGCCCTTGAAAAACTAAAGAAGATTGGATGGTATAATATGTTTGAAAGGATTGCAGAACATCATGTTGAGGTCACTAAAGCATTTTTTCATCATTTTAATGGATCTAGGGTTCAAATTGGGGTTTATATTTCACAGTCACAGAGGATACCATCTCACATGCTATTGATGTTTTTCCAAAAGGGGAAAGATGGTATAAAAGGAAAACCATAAATGAGGGTTATAGGCAATACATGTTACCTATTCATAAATATCCAAACTAGAGCCAAGGAAACCAAAGAATTTTTATCTTCAAATAATGGCAGGATGTTTTGGAAATAATCCAAAGGTATGTCACTTATGAGGGACATTTTGGAACTATGTATCGTTATCACATGCATTTTCTGCAGCATGTAACAGGTGCAAACAAACTAAACCTCCCTTTATTTTTATTAAAAAGTTTGGAGAATATGTCCGTTAGGGTTCAAAATCATCCTACCTCCTCTGGTAGTAATATGTTCCACCATGGATTAGTTAATATTTTGATTACCCAAAAGTTAGGAAAACTAGAAAGGTCATGGTCCCATTTTCTTTTTTGGGGAGGTTTCAAAGTAAATCTTAAATCTACAGAGAAAAGAAAGAGGAAGAGGGTTTTAAAAAATTCTAACAGTACTGAAACCAAACCCTTGTCTGATAATCAATCTAGAAATGGTGATGAAAAAATAGAGCTGGAAGAGATAACCTTAGCACAACCAGTAGAAAAAGAACCCGAGTGGGAAAATAATGAATGTTCAATGTTAGGTTTTGTTTATAAAACACAAACAGTCAAGGAGGTAATTTCAACATAGTTACTTGAGGTAGAGACTAAGTGTATGAAGAATGATAGTCCTGTTTTAGTTGGAATACAAATAGTTAAAGAAGGACCAAGTCATACTACGAAGATTTTAGAACATATAAGGTTTCCATTTAAACCTTTCAGACCTAAAACCTGATCAATGAACAAGCTCCGAATCAATATGAAGGCATTATTAAACCCTAGGTTTAATAAGAAGCAGGTGATAAGTGTTCAAGACAGTTCCAGTGATGACGAGGAAAGCAACAAATCCAAAGTTGTAATTTTCCCTCCATCAAGTCTTTGATAACATCAATCCAAGCTTAAAACAAATTCCAGATCTAACAACTAAAAGATGAATTTATGACTTCGGTAACATAGAAGATAATAACCTATCAGAACTTCCTCAAACTAAGATTAGAAAAGTACTTAAAAAAAAGGCAGAATGCAATGAGCAGGTTTTGACAGAGCAAGAAAATGAAAAGGTTGTTGTTGGAGCAGGGTCCCGCAGCTACAGAAGAAGCTGCTAGTTTTGGTGGAAAGATATAAGTTTTGGCGGAAAGATATAAGTTTTGGCGGAAAGAGGACAAGGAAGAGCTACGATGCCGTAGCACATTTCCAGCTGGAGAGCAGAGCCGGAAATTATGACTTTTTGGGATAGAAGAGTCAAGAAGGCAACGGTACCCGAGCGGCCGAGAGAAGAAAGCTCAACCACTGCATTGAAGGTAGCGGCGGAAGACAGGAGGGCTCAGCGACCCTCATAAAGAAGAAGGAGCAATGAGGCTCAAGCATTGAAGGCGAAGGATAGGAAGAGAAGCGGTGCATAGTACCCATGGTCAGTGCCGGGAAGCATGGAAGACTGTAGAGAGCTGTGGTGTGACGGGAAGCGGCTACCTCAAGGACAGAGAGGACCGAATGTCACTAATTTGGGTATGGGGTTACTGTTGGGACAGGCCCATAGTGTTGTAATGGCGAGACCTTCGGGCCGCCTATAAAAGCATATATTTTGTATTGTAAAGGGTTGGTTGGTTAGTTAGTTAGCTAATCAGTCAGTTAGCCAGTTGGTTGGCTCATAGGATTGAGTCGTTGGTTGTTCAGTTGATTATTTTTGTAGTTCAGGAGTCAATCAGACAGACTGTGCTGTAACGATCCAGATACTTAGCTTGTCTGTGAGTCATTTGAGTCTGTATGTAACCATCCACGGAGAGGAAGAGAGGGAAGGATATATTGAAGAAAGGCAATATAGAGATAGAAATAGACCAGAGATCTAGAAGAGATCTCGCACTGCATAGGCGGTGCAACAGACTGTGCTAACTTCCCTCAAGATATATAATAGAAGCACAGTTTGGTGGATGTAACTCCCATCCTGGGGGCGAACCACGTTAAATCTGTGTGTTATGTGTTGTATGAATGTGATTGTATTTGCTTATTGTTACTGGTTATTATGCATATGATGTTAGTTGCAGAAAGTGAATGTATGTATGGCTCAGTTCATGATAATGCAAGAAGATAGAGATAAGTTGAAGTATTTTAGTAAGTTGTTTAAGGACTCCTTTACGTCTGTTTCTAATGACCATTTAATCACAATATAACTTCTGCAAAGTAGAGTTTCGCACACCGGCACAGTCAACACTAAGGGCGCAAAGTCGTAGTGGTAGGATATCGCAGAGAGGCGATATCGCACCGGCAGAGGAGCTGCGGTGCGCGATACTGCGAGCTGAGGGCTTAGCGTTGAGGAGAGGGTTGGTGTTCCGCGGTGCGCAGAGGTGCGATAGGGTTGGAGGTATTGTGAGAAAGAGGAAGTTGTGCGACGAGGGAAGAGATTGTGCGACTTGCGCGTGGATAAGAATCGCACGGCTAAAAGTGCTGCGAGTAGAAGGGGACGTGCGATGCGCAGAAATAGTTGACCTCAAGGTTCACAGGAGTAAGAAAAGGGACGTAGGATGCGCAGAACCTGGTCCAAGACACTTGAGTCTTGGCCAACCCATTAGATTCACTTCGGGTGAGACTTCAGATCGCTTCACGGTCTGTTGCCGAAAGGGCCAGTGAGTTTGGGGTGTTGTCCATTAATTATAGTAAACCCGGGTCTGCCCATGCAATCAACAAATGGTTCCATTGCCGGGAAGAAACTATAGCTAAGATGGATGAGAATGTAGCCAGGATAAAGGCAGACCACGAGATGCAGCTCGCCGAGCTTGAGGCACGTCTACGAGATACCTCCCTAGCAGACCAGAAAGCGCGAGTGGAATCCTTGCAACTCACCTCTGCGCAGATACAATCATGCATTGACGAAGCCCGGGTATTACTAACGAATGCAATGAACACATGGGCTGAGTTAGGTGAGCCACCACAAAAGGTCGAGATCCAATAGAAAATACAGCAAGTAGAGAACACTACGGTGGCCATGAAAGAATAAATCAAGAGCCTAGCAGCTCTTCAGAAGATGCGGAAAACGAAGGAGATAAACCAATTACAGCAAGAGGTGCAGCAGTTAAGAACCAAGGAGCTGCACATCACTGACCTGCTTCAACCTTTTCAGGAGCAAATCATAGAATTAGTTGACATGGTTGAGCAGAAGGTAAAGGAATTCATGACCACCAGAGAGAAAATTGAAGGAACAGAGGACTCCAAGATTGATCAAGCATTGCTTGATTTGGCGAAACAGAGTGCCGAGGAGATGAAGAATGAAGTCGCAGGACTTCAAGGCAGGTTACAGCGTACTTCGCAGGAGGCGAAGGATAAGTTGCAGCAGGAGAAGCCTGTTCCAGGTGGCTCGGGGGCGAGCCACAAGTAAGCGTTAGGGGACTGTTGGAGCAGGGTCCCGCAGCTACAGAAGAAGCTGCTAGTTTTGGCGGAAAGATATAAGTTTTGGTGGAAAGATATAAGTTTTGGCGGAAAGAGGACAAGGCAGAGCTACGATGCCGTAGCACGTTTCCAGCTGGAGAGCAGAGCCGAAAATCATGACTTTTTGGGATAGAAGAGTCAAGAAGGCAACGGTACCCGAGCGGCCGATAGAAGAAAGCTCAACCACTGCATTGAAGGCAGCGGCGGAAGACAGGAGGGCTCAGCGACCCTCATAAAGAAGAAGGAGCAACGAGGCTCAAGCATTGAAGGCGAAGGACAGGAAGAGAAGCGGTGCATAGTACCCATGGTCAGTGCCGGGAAGCATGGAAGACTGCAGAGAGCTGTGGTGTGACGGGAAGCGGCTACCTCAAGGACAGAGAGGACTGGCTGTCACTAATTTGGGTATGGGGTTACTATTGGGACAGGCCCACAGTGTTGTAATGGCGAGACCTTTGGGCTGCCTATAAAAGCATATATTTTGTATTGTAAAGGGTTGGTTGGTTAGTTAGTTAGCTAATCAGTCAGTTAGCCAGTTGGTTGGCTCATAGGATTGAGTCGTTGGT